>VTPC01090180.1:542188-767311 GCA_011009095.1 Ignelater luminosus | reverse complement strand
TATCCCATATAAGTAAATGGCCTTACCCGTCTTTGAGAATTCTTCCAATCTACTATATCCAATATTTTATACGCAGAAATATGTTTAATTCACCGAGTCTATTTATAGAAGAAACAATATTTTTTATCTCGCCCTAAGTTATTTCGATCATTCGAGATTTAAAAATTTTAAATGCAGCACTCAGATACTGAAGCAACGTAAACGTTCGGAATTAATGAAATCTTAATAATTACCTTTTTTTAAGTAAGGAGATTAAAGGAGCTTAATATTAAAGCTAAATTCAAATACCTAACGGGTACATTTTTTTTATTAGAGTACTAAACTACATTAACAGAGCGGGAATGTAATACAAGCATCATCTGTATTGAAGGTTAATCTTTAATTATTCACGCGGCTATAGAAACAGAGTAATTTTAATCCATTGTTACGTTAAACAAACGCTAAATCTCATTGTTAGGTCGTATTCATTATAATTGCTTTTAATTTACAAGCAGGTCGAGTGCTATGCAGCATGTTTGCACAATTCGTTATTGTATCTATGCGCTTTAAACATCAGGATAGACTTTAATTTTCGCTGGCCCATCCCGCGTCCCTCTTTTCAAAAGTATTCCATACGCATAGATTTCCAAGCGTTTCAATCGCACTCTTGGGTAACAAAGCGCGATTATTTACACTCAACTTTTAATTGGGTTAAGAAATGTCTTTTAAAATTTAAAAACTTTCCAAGTTTAGAAATAATTGCTTTTTACGTTTCTAATGGCCAAATTCTGATTCAAAAACTTAACCGAAAGACCAAAGTGTAAGCGGAACAACTTCCAATGGTGAATATTGAGTGAGGGATCGTTTGTAAATGTCAGCATTTGACCTTTTTTTACTGCTCTGAGAAAATTAAACCAGCCGTTATTGAAGCCTTAAATGAAAGTCATATCCTACGGTCAAATGTTAATCCTTATAGATACAAGCGTATGCATTATAGGTTATGGCTTTCATACCAATTTTTAAATTGGTTTTTTAAAGTTGTAATATGCAAACCGACACTCTAAAAAGCAATGTAAGCAACCATCTACTAACTAAAATAAAAAACACAATGCAACGGTAATATGTCAAATGATAAATCCATAATGCAAACTGATCTAATCTACTGTTTCCTACTACTATTACGCACCCTTTGTGTGCTTATAATAGCACAATAAACTTTTAATACAGGTTTCATTTCAACATATAATCGCATTACACTTCAAAATGATGTGTTGTTGATGAAATACCTAAGATAACTATTAAACATTTTTTTATTCACAATAATAGTTACTGTTAAACGCGTTTTCATAATTACAGTATATTTTGTTCTCTGTCTTTTATGTAGTTTTGATATTCTACGAAATAAAAAAATATTCGATCGTACCAAATAATTAATAATACGACCTCATGTTTACTAAAGAATGCTCGATCAAGTTCCTTAAAGACCAACTTTTCAATCGTTCGTCGACTTTTCAGGTTATTTATAATATCGAGCGATTAATTAATTGTACGTTGAAGTAGTCGTGCAAAAGTCAATCTTCTGTTTAAGTTGCTTAATGGATTGTCAGAGGTGGGGCAAATGAGGGTGGAAAAGCAAGACACCAGAGGCACCGTACCCTCGATTAATGCGTTAGTCTTTTTAATCAAATGTAACTCAATACTGAAGTGTTTGTGTTTAACGCTGGCAAAACAACCTTTCACTATGATTAAATGTAAACACCTCGTGGCGTCTGTGTTTTCCCAAATTGAATTTGAATTATTTATAAGAATAACTGTAAGCATCTCTCCATGAATATTTAACAAATTGTATACACTGTCGCAGAATAAATACAGAAAACGCGAGAAACAGACAACCCTTTTACGTATTTCTTTTTAAGCATACAATGATCGATGAGTCGGTCATCGAATGACAATTCATCATTTTTCCTAATAAAACCTTGATACCGCAAGCTTTACTAAAATATTTATACTCAAACAAGAATAGAATTAAATCTCTTTTGTCGAGTTTCCGACGGTTAATTTTTAAGATTAAATTAAAATTTGCTCACCCTTTCGCGTTTTGGACTCCAATAACTGGACACCTCCATCTTTTCATCCGTCGATTCTATATCTACTTCATCGTCACTGTGTTCCTCCTTCTGTGGAACAGGTTTTTCTCCAATTGGTTGAACGGGCTTAAATGCTGACTGGTACGTTTTATCGACTGGGAAAAATGGATTTTCATAAGGAAACAATACAGGATTTCTTTTCAACCACGGAAATGTAGAATATGGCGCAAAAGGAAAAGGTTTGTTATATATTAAATCCATGGAAACCCTCGAGATTGGTAGCGAAATTCCTTGACAACCGGTTATTCTCGGTGATGGTACCACTGGTTGAGGTTGAGATGGTTCCGTATCCACTTTAGTTTGCTTGGGGTTTCTAGATACTATAGAACTTGATAACAACCTTTTTCTAGTACCTCCGTTAAACATCGCCTTGACATCTTCCCATGCGTGAATAATTTCCTCCGGAACGCTTCCGCTTAGTTTCATATGACGCCTCCAAGAATTAAAGTTCGCGGCGTCAGGCTGCACGTATTTGTCATTTGGACTCAATCGATGAGAATGAAAAATAAACTTGTTAGGGGAGAAAAACAAACCACACACGGTACACTTGATACATTTTGCCCGAGAAGAATTGTAACGCGAAGGTAAAAACGATCCCCGACATCCCCAAGCACATTCGTGATGCACTGCGAATGCAAAGTCTTCTGGTAAACGAGGGGGCGAATTATCTCCAAGGAAACTCTTACAGAGTCGTTCGGCTTCACGTCGGGTTATCATTCCACATCTTCTGGAAGAAACTGGCATCGCACCAGCTCTGCGAAGAATTTCTAATTGCACGGGAGTACATTGAACGCACGTAATACCTGGAAATTTAAAACTGGAATAAATCTTCTATTGGAAGTTTTAAACTTACCTAAAGCGACACGCCTGTTGTGAATCTCGTTGTAGCTATATTGTTTCAAAAGAGTGTTAGAAATTTGAGCTAAGCATAGACGTTCTTGCGTTTCTATAACCAAGGAAACTATGGGAATTCCATAGAGAATTACTGTGCTAACCTGGAAAGACGTTCGAAAAATTATTAATGATTTCGATCTTAAAAATTCTTTTTGTTTTACCTGATTTGGTTTAGCATTAATTATAGGTTTATTAGAAGTTGTTGCTGGAGAAGAAGATTCAGATAATCGAGTTTCTAATTGTTGTTCCATCCTACTATAATGAAAAAATGTTTTTTTACGTCTTTAATTCTTAACAATTTTCTTATAAAATTGCACAAAAATGTTCTTGTTACCTTGAAAGAGGTATTTTAAAAGTAAAACAAACTCGCTTATTAATTTTACACTTTATTTAATTCACTTCCACTAAATTAACACTACGTACAAAAAATAGCACACAATATTTTTGAAGCGGAAGTGATAGGATGTTCGTTCCGGAGAATTCAAACAGGAAGTGAGCCTCTGTAACTGTAAATCACCCCCTATTAACCACGCCTAGCGTCGTGTTTTAGGGGTGTGTATAAACCTCTACCCTAACATTTCATCCAATGGAAAATCGCCATTCAAAATGAAAATATTACGGCACACTACCACCTCGGCGCATCCACCAATTACGAAAAACAAACTATAGGTATGTTAAAACAACTGTTTGATAACTGCAGGAAAATTAATCATTTTAGTATATCTTATAATAAATATTTCCACGTTTTGGTAGAATGGCACACAGAACGCTTTTCATATTCTATTCTGCTTTACTTTGTTAATTGTAATTTGAATTATGTTTGGTTTTACTTTGAATTATAAATTAAATACAATTCTACATTTTAATTTTAAGTTTTCCGTATGTGAAGATCATTGTTTATGCATCATCTTATAGCTTATGAAAATCTCATTTTGAAAACTTAAAAACTTATTTTTTTCATTTTTCTTTTATTAATAAAACTACTTCTACACAGAGAAATACTTGCTTAGGTAATTTAATAACGAAACGACTTTAAACTACCTTCGAGGTATTTAATCAAAGATTTACAAATAAATATATGAAAGGGTGTTAGTTTGGTTATAATATTTTTAAATTCTCTTTACAAGAATTTTTGTAGTATTTCAAGTAATGAGGTAAACCTTTCTGATACTCTGCAAATATGGCAAGTCAGAAAATTATATTACCACTTTTTATATTTTACTGCGCCTGTTAGGATTACCGACTGCTTTATTGTAACACTCTGAGTTAATCACAATTCCTTTAAATTTAATTTAATTTTTTCCGTTTGTCTCATGAGAAGAACATGAATAAATATAGCCAGTCCAACCTTTTTGAGACATCCTGTATTACAAATTATAAATGTTGAAATCACAAGACTAAGGTATATTGGATAGAAGTAACGATATGAAGTTGTAACCTCTCCAAAGAGAAAACAAAAGTAAAATCATCTAGCAGGAAATGATCAGCAAAAGACAATCGAGTCATTATACAAATTTACTTCACCATCACACAGTGTGAAAGGAACAAATAGCGTTTTGAGCAAAATCTAGTCCTTACAAAAAACCAAATCGTGAACCGGCTCAATACCATTAGAACACGTAATTTTCTCAGTGAACTGGAACTATCTGGAGTAAAACGTGAAACTGGATAATGAAGAACTATCGATGAAAAAAACTTAACCCAACCGAATCTTGATTGTAGAAGTGTCTCAACAAATCGAACAAATTGCTCTTCAGGAAGACACAAAGACATTTACTGTAATTTTTGAAAAAACTATGAAAAGAAAAGCGATCAAGGCAACCCAACAGAAGCTAAAATTAAGAATCATTTAATGACCAACGTATTCTAGCAGTTATCTAGATAGAAGGCCTTCGATGCATTACTTCATTTGTGGCTATAGAAGTTAATACTAACGAGTAATAGAATATTCTAACAGCCCTCATCTCCCATTATCAATGACTATACCGCACATAAAAAATTTTCCAATTTCATCACTGGACTGCGCTTCAGAAAAACGATTTAAACACTGGCGAACAGAGAATACATAACAAGACATGATAAAGTATGTTCCAGATTACACTACAGCACTATCCGTGTCCTCACGTTATAGAACACGCAAATATACGTGCACTGATAGGCACATTCCGGATAATAAACCGTATATAGTCATTAAGGACAAAATAACTGAAACCGATTTGATAATAGATGTTTCTGTCGACATAAATGCTAATTAGTATTTCTCAAAAGCAAGCAGAAAAATCCTGTCACGAAAACTCAGATAATTCCAATTGTTGTAATCGGAGCATTGGGAACATTTGGTAAAGATTGTAAAACAACAGAAAACAGATTTTTCCAAAAAAAAATAATAACTAAGTTTGACGTTTTAACTGTTATTTACATGAGTGTATTTGTACAGTTTAGAATTATTCGCATAGCTTGTTTTCCATTATTACAGTCTTCCTGTGGTGTAATATTAATTAAATAATAATAAACGGATTTTCTGAACAGCATGGGGGAGGGGAATCTGAACTTGAAGCGACTTCCACGTTGTTACCAGTTGTGGACGATTCGGAGTGAGTTGCCGGAAGATTGGTTACAGAATGGATTTTTACGATCAATTATTAAGCACAGAAGAAGAAGACTGCAGGTTGCTGACCACACATGAATGGAATTATGGGAAGCTAGACGACTGAACATCATTGTATGAAATGATTTTAGAAAATTTTTGGGAAAGGGATACCAATTACGTATGCATATTAGTATATACGAGGGTTGCTATTTATATTTCTGGCCTAACAATGAAAAAACAAGTATTTATGATCGAAACTAGTTTTATTGTTTTTCAAAATATTCTCCATTAAGATTGATACACTTTTCCATGCGTTTGAACCAATTTTCGAAGCACTTTTTCCACTCTGTTTGAGGCAGCTCCAAAATATGCGTTTTGAAACAAAAATCGGCTTCTTCTGGTGTTGAAAATCGTTGACCACGCAGTTTGTTTTTGATGTACGGGAATAAAAAGAAATCATTGGGTGCCAAATCAGGGCTGTATGGCGGATGGCCCATCAACTCGACCTTCTGGCTGGTTAAATATTCAATTGTTCGAGCAGCGGTGTGAGAGCTTGCATTGTCATGATGAAGAATGATTCGCCTCTTCTTTGAAGTTTTCCGAATTTCTCCAATGACTTCTGGCAAACAAATGGTTGTGTACCATTCAGAGTTGACCGTCTTACGTTGCTCTAACGCCACTGTTGCCACATGACCGGTAATGCCAAAGAAACAGGCAACCATTTGCTTCGATGTGCTTCTTCCGCGAACAACTTTTGTTGGATTTGGCTCGTCTTGAAAGACCCACACAGTTGATTGCTGTTTTGTTTCGGGGTCATATGCGTAGATCCATGATTCGTCACCTGTGCAGATGTTATACACAGCCTTTGATGCACCTTTCGCAAATTTTTTCAACATTTCAATGCACCAGTCGACGCGAGCCTTCTTTTGAGCATTGGTCAGGTTATGCGGGATCCAACGGGAACAAATTTTTTTTACGGCCAAATGATCATGTAATATCTTGTTGATGATAGTCATACTAATGCCCAAAGATGCCTTAATCTCACGGTATGTCACATGACGATCTTGTTTAATCAGTTCACGCACAGCATCGATGTTTTCAGGCACAACGACAGATTTTGGACGGCCTTCACGGATTTCGTCCTGGAGTGAACATCGGCCACGTTTGAATTCATTATACCAGTTTTTTACAGTGTTGTAGGATGGAGCTTCATCGCTATATAATGTATTAAGTTCATTGATGCACTCTTGTCGTGATAATCCACGTCGAAAGTTATGAAAAATAATTGCACGAAAGTGTTTACGGGTCAATTCTATTTTTTACTAGGGAATGCACTTTTCAATTAACTGCAAACAACACTAATCGCACTCAAATGACAAAATGTTGTGGTTGAGGTTATGTTCAACAATGTAAAGTTTACACCGGAAATGTCAGCTGCGCCTGGAAACAGTCAGTGTTGCCAAGGCCAGAAATATAAATAGCAACCCTCGTATATGGGTATTTGATGCAGGAAGTAAACTTTTCACTTAATGCCAAAAGCAAGGCCTTGACACAACTTTCAATTACAACCATTCAATAAAACTTTACATCATCCTTAACCTGAAACAAGCCTGGCTAGCTTGAATTCTATGTTACCTGTATGATATGCAAAGGCGCCCGCAGGATTTTTTCCAGGGAGGGACAAAATAAAGATTGCCGTCCAGTTCTATGTTTGTCGACAGCATAAAATTATTTTGTCTTGTATACATTTAATTGTTTTTGGAAGCCACTTGCCTTCCCCTCCGGACGCCCTTGATGCTACGTCAGCACGGCTTCTAAAAGTTATATTTAATTTTTAAGTATTTTAAATTTGAGGAAATTTGTTAGGACCCGGGGACTTAGAAGACTACTCCACAGAAGCCTTTACTTGAGAACGAGTCTGACATTCTTTTCCTAGATGGCTTGTTTACCCTAAAACGAACTAACAATTTCTAATACGAAAACAAAAAGAAAGGACATGGACCCTAAAAGAAAAGTGGCAAACGTTTAGAGAGATTGTCTACAAAGAAATAGTAGAAATCTGTGGAATGACTAAACAGAATAAACGGTTCAAAAGGAAATACAAAAAGAAATAAGGAAGAAGAAGCAGGCATGGAAGAAATACAAGCACACAAGAAGACAGAAAGACCTATGAATACAACAAGATCAGAAATGAAATGAAAAAGAAAGCAAAGGAGGCGAAATCGAAAAGTTGGAAGGAATGGGGAAAAAACTAATAACGAATACACTAGAAACAATAAAAAATTCTGGAATACAATTAGATCCCTGAAAGGCGCCAAAAAGAAAAAAATAAGAGCAATTAGAACAGAAATAGCGAACTAAAAGCTAGGCCAGAAGAAATAGTAAAAACCTGGGAAGCTGGATTACTATACATACAAATTTTTAGAAACAAGAGAAAACTTAGCAGAGCAAAATAATGAAGACAGAGAAATTGAAGAGGAACAAAATTTAATGAAGATCAGTATGAAAGAATTAGAAGAAGAACTAAGCAGAATAAAGACGGGAAAAGCATGTGGAGCAGATAATATAGAATCAGAAATGGTCAAATACCTAGAAAATGAAGAAAACAGTTGAACACTACAAATATACAGAGAAACATGGCGAACAAAGAAAATACTGGAGAAATGGGAAGATAATCTGATCACACCTATATATAAAAAAAGGGAGACCATACTACTATATATATATATATATATATATACTATAACTATAGAGCAATATGTTTATCTGCAGTAAACCTTAAGGTGTATACAAGATTAATAGAAAAAAGGCCGCGGAAGATTCTTAAAGATAAGCTAGAAAATGAGCAGGCAACCTACCGAGAGAGAAAACAAACCAATGACAACATTCATATATTAAAGAATATAATAGAGAGAAAGATTGAGAAAGCTGGATACCGTGGACAGAAGAATTATAGGAAAAAGTCTGTAACAGCTGGGGGTACCAAAAAATCTAAGGGAATAGTAAACAGTATGTACACAAAATGTAAAAGGAATAGTATAATATAATGGAACAAGATCAAGAAGATTCCAAATACAAAAAGGAATTAAGCAAGAGGATAGTCTTAGTCCTCTACTATTCTTGTATTAATGGATAGACTAATAAAGAATGCAAGATCTCGCACAAACTCACTACAGATGGTAATAGGATATATCAGAGTGATGGCAGTACAAGTTGATGATCTAATTCTGATAACCGAGAATAAAATAAAAATGGAAAAACTCATGGGTACAAGAAATAAAAAAATTAAGAATGGAAATAAATGTGGAAAAGAGTAAAATAGTGATAGTCAACAAGAAAAAGTATATCAAGATAGGCATAAGAATAGAAATCCAGAATAAAGGCAAAAACAGTATTCGGCAAGAGGAAAATCGATAAGCAAACAAAATTAAAAGTGCACAACTTAACGGTAATACCTACAATAACCTATGCATGCGAAACATTGATGCTCCAGCAAAAACATGAAAACAAAGCAATTGAATGGAAATGAAATACATAAGAAATATTGCAGGAAAAACTAAACATGACACACTCAGAAATGAAGAATTAAGACAATTGGTAAAGCAAGAAGCAATCACAAATAAAACAGAGAGTAGGCATCTAGGATGGTTTGAACATCTAATGCGCATGGATCCGAGCAGAACAATTAAAATAGTACAAGAAGCAGGAAGAACAAACAAGAAAAAAGGGCAAGGCCTAGAAAAAAATTGCTATAGAGAATAGAGGAAAATAGAAGCAAAACCATGGAGGAAATGAGAATCATGACTATATACTGGGCAAAATGGAAGTAATTGTTGAAAGATTCAGAGAACTCATAATTCATACGACGCCGAAAGACATACGGATTTAGAGAAAGAAGAAAAAATTTGTTTTGTGATCTACGTAGATAGTTCATTGAAAATAAACCGATCTCGATGATATTCAGGGCGTCTGATAGTCAAAAGTTTTCATTTGTTTCATATCTCTTGTGTGCTCATTTCATTTTCCGAAAACTATACTGTGTCGAACACATTAATGCATGGAATGTGGAAACTCTTCTATATATTTTGCAAATCATAAAAATATCAGTTTTCTAATAGTGACTGAAAAACTTTGTACTGCAAAAACGCGAGAAGTAATGTTTGACAGCCGCGAAAGGTGTTAAGACGAAAAATAAGTTAAACTTAACAACCTAAAAAGGTCTCCATTTACTCAGGGTTCTTAGTCGCAATCTTCTGAAAGGTTCCAAATAAAAACTACTGAAGCACTGTTTTAATCAAAAATTTTTGGATAAATCTCTTTCCATATAATTTAATCATTTAATTAAATTTCTCTAGTTACCTATGAAAATAAAAGCACTTCATCATGTTGTTTATCTATTTGACAGATAGTTTCTATTTTTGGCTTAGGTAATCAAGGCGTATAAGCTAGAGTTAAGAAACAGCAAGAGGGAAAACGTGACTTGGAACTTTTAGCGAAGAAAATATTTCCAAGACGATTATTTATTAAACGACGTGAATGTTTAGAAGGTATACCTTGCTGAAATTTAGTCGAGAGTGCAAGAAATACGATGTCTACGCCAAGATTATCCCCTCGATTTAATGTTTCTCACATGACTGTCGCTTGAGATGTCTTGCAAATTACGATTGCACAACAAGAGAATGGCTGGAAAGATGTAACATATCTTTTGTTCCAAAAACCGACAGTCTAGTTAATGGGTCCATAGGCACGTCCTATTGAAGATCTTGGGCTTTGCTAATGGTTTATAGCAATGGGTGGGAAGCCCAACACGAGGATTACCACGAATGTTCCAAAACGTAAGAGAAATTGATGTAGGAACTGTTAGGGTAGAGTAACTTGCAATATTATTCCCGTTTGATATCTACCGCTCCTTTTCCCATCGCCATCACTTAGCTTCCTAAGGTACCTCATTTCCATTCCTTATAACGCAAAGCACTTTGGTTGTATTTTTGGTTTATGCTCAGTTTTTATTTAATGAGTGAGGATTGGTCTATGTATTGTCTTGTACAAACTTCGTTGTTTTCCTTGATATATTTAACCCATTTAACGTTTGATTTTCTCTGTTACCTTTTAAATAAATACTCTTAAGCTCTCATATATCTAAACATCATCTTCTTTCCGCCTTCTCTATTTTCCTCTAGTTGCTTTTGTTTCATCAATGTTTATCCTTTGGATTAAAGCGTCTAGATTTATCTGCAATTCAGTTATTTTTAAGGTTTTTCTAGATTCTAGATCTACAAACGCTACATACACTTGTGTATTTCTAGCTTTGTAGTTTATTTGTTGGCTTCTTATCGTGTTTTTTCTGAATCTAATTTATATTTTAGGTTTTTTTTCTGTTATCCTCTCATATATAGCGCCCAAAATCTGAAGTGGGACACTTCATAAACTCACAACACTAAGTAAATTATTTTGTGCTAATATACCGTTGAATTTTAGTTTTTGTACATTAGTTATTACTTGGGCTACGCAGTTGTTTTGGCATAACTGTCAAATGTTTATTCTTTCTTATTGGCTAGCTAATCAGTAGATGTACATTGAAACAATTGCATACAGAGCTTATTGTAAGTGTTGTATTTAGTTGAAACTATAGGATATGTTCAAATAAGTGTATACTATGATTGAACGAAGCTTATTCTCACTTTAGTAGCTCTGGCCACTAATACCAACAGATAGCTTGAGTATGAAACAAAAGATTTGCAATTAAACAATTAATTAACTTCTGTATGGGCCATGCCAATTGAGAAACATTTACAAAATGTTACAAATCCTCCTTTTAATTACAATGTCCCACTACCACCACCATTCTGATCTTTCAATCACTTGCTTCCTTTTTCTCCTCAATGTCTTTACAACCATCAATTCTAAAACTTTACTTGATACTTCTAATCATAATTCGTAGTAATTTGTTCTGCAGCCTTTTTCTCTCCTGACACCTTTTATTCTTCTACAAAAATCCCGCGGGTTCGTAGGAACCTAAAGAGTAAACACTTTTGAATCTACAAAGCCTGGTTGGATACAAAAACAGCAGAGTTTACAAAAACGTGAGCATCCGCAATAACGTGCAGCCGCGCAAAAAGACTCGAATTTAGACGTCGAAATTAATTTTTCGGTAAATGATTGTATCTTCCTCGTGTCAAATGCCTTATATACCATAACTTGTCTAATGTTGAGAGCTCTAATCTGTCATTGTGGTAGGTCAGTGGCAGACCATTCTGAAAAATTCGTCAGCATGAGGTACAAATAGATAGAGATAAACAATATCTTACGGAAATTTTGGAATTTCATGAACAGATGAATCAACAACATTCTAAAGTTCATATACTGACATTCTTGTCGTGCCTGCTTGTTTTTAGAGCCCTTTAAAATTGACAACGGAGTTATTACTATTGCATTGGCTGGTTTAACTATTATAATATACAATTGGTTATTTGATTTTTGTAAGGTCCTGTTAATTGTGATTTGGCTAAGTTTCCAATCATTGCACCGTTGTAGTTAGTTATTCCTTTAGCTTCAACAATGATAAGAACAAGGATAGGAGTTGCAGATAACAATGAAAGCTCTTAAACGTTAAATTCTCTGTTCCCATTGATTTAACGCTCTACTTACGTACTAAACATAACTCTCCTCATATCTCCTTTAGAGTATAAAAAATTTGATGCTAAATGTTCTACCAACTAATTATATTGTTCTTTATACAAGGTGTTACGTGTGTACGAACGGTACAATGTAACTTTTTTTATTTTAAATACGATAGTATTGGTATTATTACGTAGTCGGATTCCAGTATATGGGTTGCATTAATGGGTTGTAGCTCGGAGACTGTTTAAGTTAGAGCACTTGTTTAAATTTCTGTCACCATGACAATTAACTATTAGAGTATACAAAGAAATGTCAGTTGATCGCTTCATAAATATTTTAATTTCTTTATGACTATATGTGCCACGGCTTTTTTTTTTTTGAAGTAATACTGATTTTGTGGAAATATTATCTATATTAACAAAATAAAATTTTTGTGGTAAAAACAAATGCTAAGGAATGCATTATAGATATGGCAAACCACATTAAGGAAAAGAAAATTCCAAACCTATATTTTATCAATAGGGTCGTATCGTAACATCCTGTATATAAGGAACATAAGATTAGTTACTTAATAGAGCAATTAAGCAACTGTTTCTGAGCTTTTGTATTAGCTTAATTAAAAACTAGTGTAAATTATGAGAGAATTTGACTTTAGTGAGACACCCTGTATGTATAAATATTAAGCAAGGCTAATATCAAGATAACTAGGTTGCCAAAAATTGTGATTTAAATATCACATATTTACTCTTTAAAATAACTAACACCCTCTTTAATCTGATACAAATCTACCACTATCGCCTAGTTTAGTTTACATTATTAGTTCGATAAAAATTATCAGTCGACAATTAAATTAATTAAAAATAATTAGAGCAAGAAAATATCTTTTAATGCTCTTAATTAGAAAGAAAATTCATATTCAACCAGAAGACTAAAATAATAACGGTGGAAAAAAGAAACATCGAGTAAATTTAAAAACAACGGTTGACAGAGTAAATCGTATCGTAATGGTATGCTAACAAGGAGGGTATTTTTTGAGTTTTAGGGTGTGAGTATGGATATAATTCGAGATATAATTGAAAGCCAGTTGAATAATGCATGTATCTTCGCGGCAGTTACCACAGCGGTATGGTCCCAAGGGATGAAGTTTACTATGTCGCCAACCCAAAATGGATCGTCAAATATCCTACGCTACACTGCACTGATTTGTTAGATTTCACACATTCTGACCTGAAATAACGACAAAATTTGTTTCCATCCAAAATTAACATTTTCTTCTTTTTTGTAACTTCCAACTTTTACCTTCGCGGTGGTTTTAAATAAATTTCCATCTCTAAAATGAGAGAAGTTTAAATAACTAGATTAATTTATGTACGAGATGAGAAATTGGTGAGAAGAGAATAAATAATTAAATCGGAAAGTAAATTACCAAAAGATTTTTAAACCAACGGAAATTTTAATTACAAATATGAGAACACAAAATGGCGAATTCTTATTCCCAACAAGTTCCGAAGAAGTATCTTGGGTGTACAAGTTATAAAAGTTCTTTTATTCGGTAATAAATCAAAAAGTAGCAAAATTAAATTTATCTCTTTGAAGGATTGTCTGTTTGAATTTTTCAGCTTTAGAGAAACCGGATAAAAAAAGTAGAAAAAGTATCCCTATCATCAAGTTTGAGAATCGGTTAACACACGGCTGGTGAACATGTTTCCAATCACTGTAAACACTATTACATGAGCCAGTGTGTATTCATGTGGGATAATACTCGAACGCAGCAATTATTGGTATTATTGTGATACCCCAAGACGGAAAGCGGATTATCCCGGATTTTAACATGTAATACTACCAGCCTTTAGATGTGTATATAAAGACTACTTTCCAAAAGTGCTTAACATCATACTCTTCTGCATCAGACACATCAGAATGAGAGCTACACCCCCTTTCTATTATTAACTTGATACTCTCACAAATATTGTACCCTCTTACAATTTATAAGCGATTAACCTGAACTAATTGTCGATAAAAATAGGAACAAACAAAATTTTTTTATTTACAATACTTACGTCCCAAGAAGTACTCCTAAAAGTGATCGTAAGGTTTTACACACGAACACGTTAAGCTGCAAGTCCTACTCAATGGTACTCTAGGGAGGGTACAAATAATAAAACGTGTTGAGAAAACTCCCGGATTCAACTGTCATTTGGAGAAGTAAACTTCGAGAGCCGCAACTGCAAACCAAAAAGAAAAAATAAAGCAACGTTTGTTAGATAATTTTTGCAGTTATATTTCTAGATCGATTAATTTATTTAATTGATAAGATCGTTATACGAAAGCCCACGTTGCAAATTTGGAACCTGCGTATCAGAAAATCCTCTTGTGATTCTCAAGTAAAGTTTCAAGTAAATGACACGACCTCATAAATAACGAATCAAATTCAAACAGAAAGGAATCGAAAATCAAAGCGAGAATCTGTCGAGGGATTTATTATTTAGCTCGCTCAACTGTTTGGATCGTAAAATTCTCTTTTGCGGTTCCTCCTAAGAATCTCTCTCTCTATATGTATTCTTCTTAGGTATGCAGTTAGTTAGGTTGGCCGTAGATTATTGGCTGCACACGTCCGCCCGTTCGTCATCGTTATTGTTGCGGATGTCATTACTGGGATTTACAAGCAGTACGCCATTTCAGCTCAATTTAATAACTTGTTTTATTGTTTTTTCTCCGCTTTGTGTTGTTCATTCCTGATTTTATACAATTTTATATATATAAATACGTTTTTTATTCGTATACGAGGCGAAAACTAACAAAAAAATTACTCACTTCTCATTCTGGAAGGATAGCGAATCTCTTTTTACGAGGAGAATCAATTACTGTATTGAATAGTAGCAATTCTAAAGCAATTGTGACTATACGATTTAAAAGAAACCCTTTTTATTTGGAATTATAATTTAACACTTCGTAGTGAGGTTCAATCGTTTGTTTGATTTTCTTTAATTATAAAAGTAAAAATAAAATCAATGGAATTTTTGAGAAGCTATACCTATGCAGAACTACTTTTGATTGAATTTTTTAATCTTAATTTGTATTCGATGAAAATTTATAAATTCTTAGTTATAATCTTAATAGCAAAAGTACTACAATAGCGCTATCTTGAACGCAGGGCCGTGTCGAGCACCCTTTTGGAAAAAAGAATTTTCAATTAATAGTTCATTGTGAAATTCCAAAACGCCGCGCCGTGCCTTCGTATGCCGCATGCCTCGTCTTGTAATATCAGCGAACTCAAACTTGTCTACTAAAATACTAAAAACTTTTTTAAATGTGTGCATGCTTATAAACTTAAATATTATTTGTATTTTAGCATAAAATTCTCTGAACACTTTTCTACAGTTAAAAGAAACATACAGGGTGTTTTTAAAATGAACTAAAATCTGAATATTGTACGTACAGTGTGTCCACATTTCGATGCTCACTATTGGGATCTCGGAAATTGTAAGAGATACGAAGTCGGTTAAATTAGAAAAGATTTGGCTATTTTGAAGATCAGTTTACTTATGCTTTTGTTTTTTCAAAAAAGTTCACGGCTTACTAGATATTTGCTAAGAACGAAATTATCTTATTTTTCTTAAGTGAAATATCTTAGGAACGACCAACGATAGAAACGAACAGTAAAGAGAGTGTTTTAGAGAATTTACTTCAAAACACAAAAAAATTATTTTCGCAATTGTCTTTTGTTTTACTTCGGCGGTGAAACGTAAATCCAACGCCTACTTGATTTCCATATTACTGAACTGCACGCCTTAAATGCTTTTCAGTGATACATGGTTTGACATAGCTATTTTTTTGTTTCACAGAGTTATGAAGTGAAAATCATTTTTCATCATAGTATGCCATGATATCTAACACACAAAATCGTGGAGTTTTATCAAAGAAATTCATTTGTTATGCAAAAATTGCTAAAACAAAATAAATACGCTTTTATGGGGCATTAGCTGTTTATTTGATGCTATCTGTAAATGCTCAGTAAAGTATCTTAAAAGCGTCTTTTGTTTTAGCAATTGTTACCTAACAAATCTGACAAAAATCAATGACTTTCATATGTTTAAAGCCATGGCACACTAAGTGGGAAATGCTTTTTATTTAAAAAAAGTAAGATAATTTTGTTTTTAGCAAATATCTAGTAAGCCGTAAACCTTTTTGAAAAAACAAAAGCATAAGTAAACTGGTCTCCAAAATAACCAAATCTTTTCTAATTTAACCGACTTCGTATCACTTACAATTTCCGAGATTCCAATAGTGAGCATCGAAATGTGAACACACTGTATGTAGTTTTCAAGTAATTTAAAAAACAAATTACTAGAAGTTAATAAGTTCGCATTTTTAGATGTCATAAAATTCTGTTTCACTCAGAAACAACGCATCCTATGAGAAAAATATAAGAAAATTTAAAGATACAATAAAGGAAAACACAATCAGTTATGTACTGACAATTTCTTGCTCGCTATTCTGAGCTACTTTTTTGGATTTCTGATCTAACCCCTGATCGGTTGACTCTTAAGTCAATTCAATTCTAGTCAGAAGTTTCTTATTAATAAAACAGGCCGTTTCAGAAATGATAAATATATCTTAACCTTCATAGTCTAGTCTGGATTTCATAAAGGTAATAGAACAACTAGACCACGCTTTCACCACAACAAATTAAAGATTAATTAAAATTGCAACAAGAAAAACTAAGAGTGAATGATTCTAAGAGAAAGTAACCACTTAAAAGGAATGCAAGACTAAAAAAACCATAAGATACCATCAAGAATTCAAAATGCATCAGGTGTGCCTTATTACCTGGTTCTTTCATAGTTCTAGCAGGCTTGCGATAAAACCTTACCTTGTCGAAGAAACAAGATTTTGCTCTTAACTGTATGAAGGTAAAGGAGCCTAGAAATAGTTTTTGTACCTGTTGGAACATGCCATCGACTACATGTGGTGTTGGTTTTCATGCTATGTATCTTAACACATTAAAAACTTCCTTTTAGAAATTTGTGTTTTTGATTTGTCCAAACGACACGGCAAACTCTTCCATTGAAAATTTTGCTATCTAAAAAAAATAGCTACCAGCAGTTAATCTAATAGAAACTTTATTTTGTGAAACGTATGAAAAGGGTAGGTAAGTAAACTGCACTATTGGGTCGACTTTGATGACTGAGGAAGGGCATTAGTTAAGTTGTCAGCTTAGACTTACAAATACCTTATTATCATCAATATTATCAAAGAAGACTAAAGTCCAAAAACTATACTCAATAAACAAACGATAAAAAAGAAAGAGAATGCACGTAAAGATTGAACTGACTAAGTTACCCAATCAATAGTGGCGTAAAAACCCCCTTTGCATTGCAGATTAATCAAGGATGACAAAGTTCGATTGATCTTAATTTTTCGCTTCAATTTACTTCCGTAATAATTGTTTTTCCACGTGCGTTTTCTAGTTTTTCCTTAATTACTCAAATTGCCATTATGTGTATAGATCGTACTTTTTTTAGGCCATACCTAATTAAAAAATATTTTAATTTAATGTCTTAATTCGTTTTTTCTTGATCTCAGATCAGATTTCTTCCGTAGATGCCTTGAGACTGGCTCTCTTGTGAAGGCCTTGTGCACCGATTTCTTTCAATACATGAAAAAGAGTGAGAATTTACTTTTGAGCTTTGGCTATTTCCTAAAGTTTAATTTTTTGCTTGAAATCAGTTGCTTTGTGTGTATCTAAAGATTAAATTTTACACTTAGACTATTGATTCTGAGACAAGAAATTTGAATAGGGATGCCAAATGTTTATGGTTATATACCTAACTACTAGTCCAAGAAAGATACATGATGTTCTACTAAATAAAATTGAGAAAAAGGACTATTTGAGTTTTTTGATCACCCTGTATAATAAGTGTCTTAAAAACCAATACAGTAATTTAGTAAAATTTCTACAAAACTATTAAGTTTAAGATCTGAAAAATTAGAAATATCTTTTTGGTTTCGTCTCTAGGTAAATAAATAAAGAAATTTTGCATTGATTAATTTCCGGTCACAAAACATAAGAACCTCGCTTCATTTATTTACAAGTTTACATACAACTTATAGTTTTAATAGATTACCTCGTACTACAAAACACAATGACAGCTGTTTTATGTAATCATTAATAGCGAGGCTATTATAAGAAGGGGCACACGACGATGTTAAAGCAATCGCCACTTTACAGGCACGTGCTGCACACGCAGGGGTTTTATTGTTGTTTCATACATTATCGTTTCCCCCTAGCTTATGTTTTCATTTTATTTCCAATTCGTGGTCGTCATTAAAATTGTTACCTCTAATTAGACAAAAAGCAGATTTAGCATAAAATATCTTCTAAGTTGTACTTAAGAAAAATTTTATATATCGTAACCCTACAAAGAATTTTTTTGGTCGTACATCAATAGCAAAATAAAATGTAACTAATAAAATCCCAATAACCAACACAAAAAAATAGTGACGAATTATATGATCAATTTTGCATTGAAACGTCAACGAAAAATTTAATTTGTAAAAAATCTAAATCCTTGTAACTGTAAAAGCAACTAATGGAAATAATCTAAAATTTAGGTTTGCAATGACAAGTAACCGGACCAAATCTGAATGAAATCTTTATGATATATAAAAGGTGAAATTAATTAGATCACTTGGTATGAAATTACTTTTCATATAGCCATCATATACAGTGACCGCCAAAAACTTCGCACCAAGTGGGAAAAATTTTTGATTTGTTTCCATTTGCACCAGCAATAGCACATCCACACATACTTTGTTTAATTTCTGCACATTCCTAGATAAATTTGAGTCATTGGAAGTGTATTGGGGATTGTGGAGAAACTGAAAACTATGACAAAAATATTCAATGTTGAAAGGACGTTACACCAGAAACATGAAAAATCAAAACAAAGTGTTTTATAAGTTCCAGAATTACGAAGATAAGAGATAGTTAAGTATGCTGTTTTGAATCATTTTTGGAAACAAGAATCAGTAATTTGACTATCCATAAAAGTTCTTCAATTTTAGTCATTTTTAAAGAGGCTATTTCCTGTTAAACTTTTGCCAAGATCGCTTGGCAGATCGAAGTAGGTTCTTTTTGGTTTTCAGGCATGCACAAATTAATGGCGCAAAATTTTTTTTTTGAAAAATCAAAACTAAAGGTTTTCTTCATTTAGTGCGAACTTTTTGACCGTTACTATATGGTATGAGTAAAACTAAAGACTTGTCATTGGAATTTCGGAAACGGTAACGTTGCTTATTTTGAAGATGAACGTATTGCATTTTTTATTTCTTTACTTCCACAGCTTCTTAGGTACTATTTGCTAAGGACCAAAATTTCGCAAATCTGTTTGACGTTAAATACCATGTCCGTACGAATATGGAAAAATGAAAAATGCTGAGTGACAAAGAATCTAACCAACGATATGAAACAATTATTTCTATAACGGTTCTTTGTTTCATTATAAAGATGGGATCATAGATGCGATTTTCTGTTAAATAAAATTGTTCAATACCATTGAATGCTTATCGGTTATGTGGGTTGTACGTAGTAAAAGCCATGGCTTATATACAAATTTTGTCTGGGAGGGGCCCTTTTTATTAAAAAATATTTTTCAAACAATGAACAAAAGAAAAATAATTTGTGAGATTTTGTTTTGGTGCGATCAAGCGACATCTAGTTTTTTACTGGATTGGGGAAAATAATGACTTTGCAGGAAAATCTAAATACTTTTGTTTAGAATTTCATACTTAACATTTTTTGATTTATTGAAGTTTTGGAGAAGATTTGGACTCTTAGGACTCTCCTACAAATACGCCACTGTTGAAAGATATTGTATCTTTTTTACTCGATAACCTTTTAAAACTAACGAGAAGAATTAGTATAACTTTATATCATTGAAATGCCTTAAAAGCAAGTCTGTCATAATATCAAAATGAGACGATCTACATAAAGATAAATCACGTCTCAATTGCGACAATCATATGTTGCTAACATCTTCACGGTCGCTTAAGGTTCCTGTATGAGCTCCACGCCAATGTCATTCTTAACCTTCAAGGTAAATCCAAAAAGAGAGGAATTCCAAAGGTATAGCTCTTTTATTTTTCTTCACCGTTGTTCCAAATATAGCAGCTGCAAGACGTAGGATTTGCCAATTTTAAGTTTTCCTTATTCTTATTGCCCACTTCTGCACCAGCGTAAATTTCAGCCATGTGCATATAATGGGTTTTTGTATTTGCCAAAATTTCCGTATTTTGCCGTTTATTCAGCATATACATTTTGAAAGAGCAACGCCCTCTGGAGGGAATTAACATCTCATCAACTGTTACATAGACACCAGGACAGTAGCATGCTTTGCAGTTCTCAGCAAATTTCTAAAATATTTCAGAAATTGGTACAAGTTTGTTGGTTTTGACTCTTTCAATCCTAGTATCGAGGTCATCAAATCGAAGGCATGCTAATAAGAATGAAAATCTTGCTGGGCTCATGATAGCACGAAAAATTGGCCTTCCTCTTCCCTTTGTTGGACAGAGAAATTGCATATCTCCGTGTCCAGATTTGTATCTTTTACAAATGTTGCAGTCAGCAAGGTTCTGGAAGAGCGAGAACGTTTAAACCTTTTGTACTTTCCTCTAGCAGTTGCATCTTTCTTGTTAGTAAAATCAACAATTTCTTCTAGGACAAAATCAGGCAACAATAGTTGCCATGATTCTAGAGGTGAAGATGGTTGATTTTGACGAGCAGCTCCACGTAATCCCGGTAACACAGAAATTCTGTTGTGAGCCGGTGTTCGACCACGTTGAGATGGAATCTTCGACCATTTTGTTTGATCTTTACCATACCAACTATTTGCTTCTTTTCTTCCAGGTTCTGTCAGAGCTGTCCCACGCTTGTTCAGGTTCTGTGTCATGTTCACTCTGAATTTCATTATCTGGATCTTCTAGATCACTCTCATCAGCAAAATTAATAATTATACCCAGTGTGACGGCTTCGTTGTTAACCGTTGCTATAGGTCCAATCACTATTCAATGTTATTGAATCTTCAATTTCAAAAGAACTATTACCATCTATATCACCATTATCATTCCAGAATTCGTCACTATTTAAAATTTTTTCAAGATCAGAATCTGACCACAACTGCTTAAAAGATGCCATCATCTAGAAAAAACCACCTGATACATGCACTTGTAATTAAGTAAACGATGTGTTTATAAATTACCTGAATGGGTAACAACAACACCTTCCTTTTTTGGTTTTGCTTCTGTATCCACTACATCCTCCATAAGGTACACGAAAAAGTATAATTTCGGTACTTCTAGCGGTATAATTAGACATGAGAGCACAAGTCATTTTCGTAAGGTCCAGTTTGGAATCAGCAGCTGTGGATTAGCAGAACCCCTCTACTTAACCTGACTTCGAACAATGTGAAGAAAAGCTTTTTACGGTTATTTTGCCAGTCTTACTGAGCAAGTTGCTTTTAATTATTACCATTACTTATCTATAATTATGGCATCAAGGCGTCTTTTGGATACTATAACAACTTGGATGTTGATTACGGCGCTCTTGAAGGTGTCTTGTTACCCTTCTTTAGGGGTCTAGCTTGTAGCTTTCAATTTTTTTAGCGGTCTCGGTTTTGAGCAATTCGATCCGAATCTGATTTACTCTATCATAGAATTTGGGTTTTTATTGTGATTGAAGAGGATTTTTAATTTTCTTCATTTCTGAAATTAATAGAAATTTGAATCTTTAGAGCTCTATGCAAGAATTTTTATTTCTCTTCTTGTCTTCCTTAAGAACAGTAGAACAAGTAGGATCTTTTTTCTAAACGTTGTCGTTTGAGGTTTTGTTATTGAAATCAGAAAAATATACGAGAAGTGATATAGTCGATTTATAGCTGGAAAATGAAGAACAAACTGCCTTTTTTTTGTCTTCCAATTACGTATAATCTTTTTGGGCAGTGATCAATATCGCAGTAACATAAATAAAATGCCATACAATGAATAATTCTTGTTTCAATTCAGTATTACTTTAATTTTGTTTATTAATAGCAATACTCCGTTGACCCCCTGCTTTAGTTGATCTTCGCGGTTATCTAAATTTAAATTTCTGAGCTTAAAATCGTTTGTTGGAACTATACATCGTACATCTAATTAAAAGAAACAATTTAAGTCTTCGACGTTAGCATTTTTTCAGAAGCCAATAAATAAAAATAAAATATTTTTCTTGTATTTTGAATGTTTTACTAAATAACATATAAAAAATGTAGGAAGCATCATGAAAGGAAATATATTACTACATAGAGTGTTAATACAGCAAACACATGTATTCAGAAACTTTATAATGTCGATTTTTATAAAGAGAGATTGCATCTTCTCTATTAATTTGGAACATAAATACGTAAATACTGCACATCAACAAGGAGATTTGCGTTTAAATAAGAATGATAAAATTTAATGAGCCCAGAAGTTGAATACGACTATTCATTTTTAAAAAGCCCCTTGCAAAGAGATTATTTTCTTTATATTAAATACACGCTATAAAAAACGCTTTCTTTTGATCTTGGAAAGGAAAACGTATAAAGAATTGCTAATTACGTTTTCCTCAATTAAACAACAATAAAGTATCTTTAAATAAAAAAATAAAACCTTTATATATCAAAATGATTTTCCTACGCAATTGTCTATCTGATCAAAAATGAAAAAAACGCTACTTAATTTTTTTTATAAGAACTTTTAACTGTGTTGTGGAAATTAATTCAGATTTTTTATGTATATGTACAGGGTTACAACATAGGTTTTGTAAGACACGAAATTCGTTAAATTAGAAAAAATTACCTACATTAGTGTTTTCTTCAAATACCCTACGTTTGCTAAAAACGAAAATATTCACTCCATTTTGTTTTTTAAGCCGAATACCTACCTACATTTTTCTGGAAATAATGTCAAAGTTTAAGTCGAATTTTTTGCTTTTTCAATATCTCGCAACTGACATCTGATACTGTAATGAAATCTTCATAGTCGCCACTGTTAGACGTCTATTACTTTATAATAAACATTAATAGTTGATAAAAAGAGACAAAACCATTTGCTGCAGTACTGAAATAATTTTGTTATTTTTCAAATTGGGTTTCTTATCTTTTGTACGGATGTGAGACTTGGACTATGATGAAGAAGGATACGAAAGGCGTAGAAATGTTGGGAGGATGCTAAACATTAAGTGGAAGGATAAAGTTAGGAATGAAGAAGTACCGAGAAGAGTTGGAGAGTAAAGATCAATGTTGGAAACATTTAACATAAGGCAAAGAAATTGGTTAGGACATGTTTTAAGAAAGGATTGTTTGATGAGAGATGTGTTGGAAGGAAGTGTAGAGGGAAGAGATAGCAGGGGAAGAAGAAGAACAAGGATGATGGACGATGTGAAGAGTGGACAGCGTTATAGTGAGATGAAGAAATTGCCTTAGGATAGAGAAAAGTGGGGACAGCACATGACAGAATACTTATGATAATGACCGTACAATTTAAATTATAAGAAAAATTTTTCTGAACTTTTGTTATGAGACTCAAATCAAGAACATTTTTGCTATCGAGACTCGACAAACAAATGAGATTGGAAGAAGGTTTAATGCCGAGTTGTAGTAAGGTGTTATCAAGATTCCACCACTCATCCAAATGATTCGCACGACAGGAAAAGTACGATTGAGATTGTAAATGGATCTGTTAGCACAGGTATACATTTAGAAGTCTATAATACCTAGTCTGACAAGATGATAAGTTTCTCATTGGGCAACAGTAGTTGAGTAATCTTTGAAAACGTTGCCTTCATAAATGTGAAAAATGAACGATGGAAAAATAGGCCCACTTAGTCTAGATATCATAAAATTCTATTTTATTCAAAAACAAATCGTCCTATTAGAAAGATACAAGAGAATCACACTAATGAGTGTAGATCCGTGCAAATAATGACCTCTAATGTGCTCAAGTCCATAGCATCTTAAGCACATTTAAGATTTAGAGATAACAAGACAAGATGTTTATTTATTAAGAAATTGATCTAAATGTGACAGTCATTGGAAGATAAATAATGTAAAGTGATAGGCGCTGCATTTTTCTTATCTTTTCATGCCAGTCTTAAGTTCATCAAAGATCTTCTAAACTATCGAGACTAGAAAAGGGGTTGATGAAAGTAGATGAAACCGCTATGTTATTGGGTGTATTACTAGAGATAAATCAATCAAGAATACACTCGATAGAAAAAGTAAGTGGTTCTAGATTGTCTTACTTTTGCTTAGAGTTTTTTCAATGAATGGCCGAAATCATCAACTATCTTATTGGAGCTTCAATCATCACTAACGAGTACATTCTTACGAAACCAAGAAGAATTATTCTAAAAGTATCATCGACACTTAATATTTTATTGAGATTGAGATTTTTCAAAATAATTACAGAAAAACTAATGATTTCTACTATCTGACTACTAACTCTACCATGCCAGTCAACCTGATCGATATGAACAAAAACTCTTTCAGTCAGACGTTCTTTTTTGTAGTAAGCCGAGTTTCATATAAGGTAATTATATCAAACTTGATTGGTGGCGAATTGATGTAGTTTATAAAGTTTAACTTAAATATTCTTTAGAATTGAATTGCAAATTCATTATCCAACCTGATAAATGTAATTATAACTTCTATTATTTGTATAAATTATAAATTTGTAAACACATGAATTTTCTCCGAAGAAAGTGATGATAAGAACGAAATTTTAATCTCTATATTTATATTTGCAAGTCGCCATTGACATGAACAGACCAAAGAATCATCACTATTGGTGAACGCCTCCGAAGTGAAATTTGCACGCATATTTACACTGTATAGTGGTAGTGTTCACTCATTAATAACATCCAAAGCGGTGATGTGGAGCTACGCTGCGACCACCCACAAGAGAAAGCTTCAAGTCTTGAGAATGGTGTTCGAATCGTGTGGGGGTAAACACTCGTGGTGAGAGGCTAGCTTACGAAATATGTAATTTACCTAATCTAAATTGTTAAATTTCTGACTTATTTTTCTTTCTTTATTCTAGAGTAAATTAAATATGAGAAACAATGCGTTGGTTTCCAAGTTACTTATATAAAATAGGCATTTTTAATTTTCAAGTTATTCTCGTACGTAATAAACATTTTACTATATATATATATATATATATATATCTTTCTCTTTGTCTACCGTTCATGTAGTTAGTGAGGCAAAAAACAAAAGATGTTTGCAATAACTGCTTTTTATTAACAGACAGGGATTAATTAAAAGGGGAGCATTTAGTAATTTTGTGGGAATTTAAATACCTGCCAAATACAATAATCTCAAAAAGAACTGAATAATACTTAGAAAATGATGATTTAGCAATAATGAATTTGGGCAACGAAGAGATGTGGATTGCGGGCAGAAATGCAATCATTCTACCCCAGTTAAGGTTTAGGTTTGCTTTAGTTATATTGTTTCCCGCTGTAGTTCACCGTCGAGTGCGCGCGGCCCGTAACGAGATAAACTGATTACACAACAATCTGTGCTAAGCCAAATAGAGTTTATAATTGAAAAAACCAACAGCCCGCACTCTATTGCATTTCATTTTCGATTATTCTGCAATGTGCATAATTATACTTTTCGATGCACCTAATTTAATCACTCTACATTATCACACCGCTGCATCTATAACAATTATCAATATATTATCTTTGCTTATTATAGTTCATCTTTTCTAATTAGTTAGTAAAACTATTTTTTTGTATCCTGGTCAACAGTTGAAGTGACCCACTTTTTGGCTGTAGAAAAATGGTAAAAATTAATCTTCCATATTGGAGATTGAAGAATGGACTTGATGCTACAGCAAATTTAAATACGTCAGCTTCAAAAGCGATGCATAGAAATAAAAATTAAAAATGTTTGTTTACAAGATTCTAGACATTCTAACGGCTTCGAATCCCTTTTATAAAATTAAACTGCAATTATTTTTCTAACTTACGGTAATGTTAATATACCGGGTGTTTCAAATAAGGTAGCCAAGCGGATATCTTGATTATTTGAAAAGATACTAAAAATATGCCTACTACAAAAAATTATTAGAAAAAAGAGTATCATTTTAGGCCGCTTGAACCAAGAAATTCAATGTTAAACGACATAAAAAGCTCACTTCACTGCAGACATTTGCTTGCATTGAGCCCTTTGGTACAATCAGTACAGTGATTAAAAGTAAAGTAAAGGAAGTCTAAATCTATATATTTTGCGCCGCTTGCTACTAATGACCATCTTTTAACATTGTAGTATACCATACTTTTGTGGCATTGTGTACGTAAGAAAATATGATTTTGAACTTGTATTTCCAAAGAGAAAAGTTATGAAAATCAGATCCCGTGCCAGTTTCGACTATTACAGATTGTCTTTGCAAGATCTTTAATCAGTTTACATTTTTGTTTCTATTTTTGCTCCAGTTTAATAATGGCTGGTTACACAACTGTCTAATAAGCGTGAGCGTGGAATGTAGCTGTAGAATATTCCCCTGATTTTTTTAAGCGGCAACCGGTGACCTGTAACGTACAACAATAAAGCGTTGCTTGTAGTTCATTTTGCACCGCACTGTATCAATAAAGAAGAAAATGATATTTATGGACACCAAGTTGAAAGAGCTGTATCTATCAGATTTCTGATTGAACCATTTAACATAAATTTGTATTTACTCGCATTTATATTTTCTCTTGTACCAGCAAATACTGCTATAAATAACTAAATATAAATAGAATTACAAAAAAAACAAACTTGAACTTATCTATGTATATTATTTTTTATTTATGAATTATGAAAATATGCCAACAAAATACGAAAAAAACCTATTGCCAATATTATTATTATCATGATTAGGTATAGAAAATTTGTCGACACTTTTGAGTAAATTCATTTTTAGAAGTCCAATTAAATTAAACATGCAATCACTGTCCTTTATTTCACGGTTTCAAAATGGAAGGCGAATTTTAATTAACTAACTCGACAACCAATTAGCAATGTACTTCGACCATGACGGACATTTACTGTTACAAATGTCACATTCAAGAATCAATAACACCACATAGGTACACAATAGGAAAGGGACGATTTGTAGACAAGATGGGTTAATTGTAAATAAACACCTTCCAAAACTTGAAGATAACGGTAATAAGAAATTTATTAAGTATAAAATTAATTGAAGATTTAATGTATTTTGTATTTGTTTCTACTTTCCAAGTACACATCAGCCTGTCCGTCGAAACTCATCTTGAAATTAAATTTACACAATTCGTATTTGTATAATGTTGATTAAATATTACTTATGGCTACTAAAATGATTGTTTTTATTGTTATTATTTTATTTCGTTTCTAACATTATATGATGGTATAGCAATCTCCAATTTTCAAAGATTTATGTAATTAAACTTAACAAGAGCCACCTATGTGATACTTACAACACTATCGATTGTTCTTAGGCAGTAATCTTGAATGAATAATCCTTGTAGAATTTGTCAAGTGTGAATTAGAAGGCCCTGGGCCCTAGAATCATAAATCAAGGTCAAGTGTGCATGTTAGTAGTGCACTAATCTACTAGGTGGCATTCTTTTAAGAGATCTGTAATAATTTGCAATTTTTGCAATATTACAGATTTCATTCTTAACTATTTTGTAAATTCAAATTGTTTTCAAAAGTTATCTGATTTATTTTTAAGTAACTACATTTTTATGCCGTTGTTTTGCGTTGACATTTTAATGAGATTTTTTTATGTTGAGTGGAATATTCTACCCAATAAATAAAATTAATGCGTGGCGCCGCACAGCTGCCTCAATTAAATTTCCTTTCTAAAATAAAAAGAAAAGACTAAAAACACATAACATAAAGAAACTTGAAAGATTTGGTATTTTCAATTTTAAAATTCTGTAAATGTTTAGTTTAAAAAATTAAGTGGATTTAAGAGCAGAGTTAAACATACAGTACAGCTGCACCATCAAGATCATAAATAGTTTTTTTAAACAACCTATTAGAAAATTAGTTTACCCTTTGATTTTAAAGTGGTGCTAACATAAACAAAGCTAAGGGTACCTAGCTTTGTGTAACATATGAATGAAATTTCAACTTCCAAATTCATATATTGGTTCACAGTTTATAAAAAGTTGATTCATTGATATCTGAAACTTGGGAATCAAGAGATTTTTGAGAAAAGTAAACTAAATTGAGAAAATACTACCATTAAATAAAGACTAGTGGAATTTATTATTATTGCTAAAATGATGGCTTTTCAGCAAGCTCAAAGTACACCTATCAACTACCTATATACAAAGCATTTACTGGTCTTCGCTCACTATGTTTGTTACTTGAAACTCGGGCATGCTGCTGTAAGTTAAGGTGAGCACTATCTGTCTGTTTGTGAATTGTAATACATGAGTTCCTTAAGACCTCCTTCTTTCTCAAATCTATTTGAATGTTGTATAATAAATAAATAAATAAAGCTTAGAAAGTGAAATCAGCCTATCTGGTGAATGGTGTCTAAAGGTGTATTCGTTAGAGAAGGCAGTGAGTTTCATCAGCGCAAAGCCACGAAATTGTTCGATTTGGTTAATTTAAGAAATTAGGGTATACTATGCATTGCACTGCATTTATTTATTTAGGTTCCAACATTAAACCCCATTGATATACGCATACAGCGACGTACATTCGCGTCGATCTTGATATGATTCACACTGCCTTCTCTAACAGAGCTCTACCTTTGTATACTTTAAATCATAAAATCATAAGAATCACAAAAGATAAGTACATATTTTATTTAATTTGAAGATATCTCTACATGACTTTCGGCAGCTTTTTTGAAAATGATTCTGACTATTCTTTTCTGAATTATGAAGATCATTTCTAACTGAGCACTACATCCCCAAAATATTATGTCATATCTCATGATAGATTCGAAACTTGCATAATGCACTATCTTTAGCACTTGTGTATTAATATATTTGGCCATTATCCTCATGGAATAGCATATTTTATTTAATTGTCCAGCCAAATTTTCTATTTGAGGTAACTACTACTTCAAATACTCGTCCACCAAAATTCCTAGGAATTTGGTGTGGTCTCTAATTTCTAGCTCCTTGTCATTGATTGTAATTGTAGTGGGTTTGTTTTTTTTGGAGTTAGCCTTTATTAGTCTTGTTTTTGTTTATTACCAAATTATTGTTATTACAAACTATCCTTCAACTTTCGAAAATAATGCATTTGAAAACTTATCATTTTCCATTACAAAAAACTTTGAAAAGTTAGACAATAAACCTATTGGTCTGTAATTTCCATAAGTTCTAGACCTCCATTCTTTAGGATTGGTTTAATAACCTCCAATCTCAGTTGCTGAGGAAATATGTTATATTTAAAGGAGTTATTAATAATATAAGATAGTACTTCTTTTATCTCATTAATGCAGTTTTTAATAATACTGATAGGGATTTCGTCTTCCCCACTGCTGTACTTATTTCCACTATTTCCTCCAGTGTCATCACTTGTAGAAACATCTATTGTTCCCATTAAATTTGCACTCAGGAGGTTTATCTCTTCCATCAGATTTTAACAGAGTAGGTATAATATTAATTAGATAATTTTTGTAGGATCTCCTTCAATTTGACATTCACCTTTTATACTTGCTTGTTTTACTTTTATTATCTGAATTTAATATTCTGTCTTCATAGTTTTTTGATGTCAAATTGAACAAAATGCTATCATACTCCCTCTTTGTTTGATTATACAAAGTTTTATAAACTTCATTGTATCCATTTCATGTTTGACAATATTATAAATCGATTCCCATTGTTGATTATTTAACTTACATATAAAGTCCTGTTTTAAACAATTGTCATGATACATTCTTTGTCTTTTTCTAATATAAGATATGCATTGCAATTTTTACAAGTAAAACATAAGTTATATTTCTTTTTTGTGGCTATATAACATACCTTTCATAAATAGTCTTTAAAGGAAAACTTCATTTAAAAGAACTAAAATCAACATTTAGTTAGCTTGGAGACACATTTAGTGGTAGTTCCTAAATAAAACTCATTAGTACATATTAGATCACAACCTACTTTATTACATAAAACAAGAAAAGCCAAATAAATAATAAAGCATTCTTCAGTTAAAGAGATAATAAGATAAAAATTAAGAAATCTGGACCATAGATGTAATTTGAGTTTTACGGCAATTATATTGATAAGTAATCTGTGGATCAATAAATAACACAGATATTATCTTAGACTCTTAGAATTTGAGATTTTTTTTTCACTTTAAAGAATAAAGTGTGGAATATTTGTATTTTCTTAATTAAAAACGTTGTACAAGATTGTGTGCGTAAAGTAACTTAAATTATAGAATGTAGAACTTTAATTTAATCTAATCCCATTCAATTGTTTTTGTAATTTTTTTAACTATGTAAACTTACAACTAATAAAATAAAAAAAGTTCTTCAGTATAATATTTAGAGTTGTACTTGAAATATGCGCAGCACCTGTAATTTTAGTTGTATTAATAAAATTGTGGAAACGAAAAAGCTTTTTTGTTGGTCAAATACATTCCACTATGCACTATGAACGATCTTTTTCCAAATATCATAAGACTAATTGTATAGAATAAACTACCTATGTAAGTAAAACATTTTATTTTTCAAAATTTATGTGTTTATTTACAGTGATTTTAAAAAATAATTATGCCATTTGTTTAAATATAGAACTTTGTACCTGTATTTTGATATATATTTCAATAAACAAATTTTTTAATTTCGTTAAGTTTGTTTATTTATTACATAATTGAAAGAATTAGGCAATATAAAATAGTTTAAGTTTCGGCGCACTAATCTACCAGATGGCGTTAAGATACCTGCTCTTACTCTTACGTAAAGTTGGCTAATACGTATATTCAACGCTAATACACGTCTTTTTATAGCCTTTGAATTAGAAAAGGAAAATGCGATATTGGTGAATTTATAAAATCTCTAACCTTAATTTACCTTAAAACGGCTTGTTTAACGAGAAATCTTAGAAAAGTATACATAAATTCTTAAATGTAAGTGTTGATCAAATCTCCCTCCTTAATTCTTCGGGAACTTAAAGAACATTCGACAATCTTCGTTTAACGTTTATTTTCAATTGTTTTTTTTGTAGTATTCGAGTAGGTGTTCGTATTAGAGAGCGTTCGTGGGTAAAATGTCAAATATTTTTGTTAATATCTAATTATAGCAGATGCGCTTATTGCCACAATTGAATTTGTAATTCAGTGATTTTACTGTAAACCTAGAAGTGTTTCTACGGGTGACAAGTAGTTCTGGTTTTCTTACTTGTAAAAGCAGTTGCGAAAGTTGAGGTTATGTTGTGGTTTTAAAAAGGAGGTAAATCTTAATTTCAATTCAAAAACATTGTGAATTAGCTAATGTAACATTTCTTAGAATATGGAAGGCTATTTGGTAACAGAGTTCTCCAATAAAACGGGCAGCGATGCCGAGACAGCGTACATGTATCTTCAAACTTACAATTGGGATATTGACACTTGTTTGGAAATGTGGTATCAGAATCAAAACAGTAAAGCTGCAGAGAAAACGGAAGGTATTTGGCGATAATTTGATTTTAAAATAACAAAATTATTAACAGTTTACCGTTTTGTAGCTAGAAAACTAGCTCGTGGAATATCTAGAGCTACGGACAATGAAAATTTAGTATTAAAAGCTCGAGATGCCATTGCTAAGGATTTTGAAAACAATCGTCTTTGTAAAGTGAACAACTACTATGTTGAAACTCCTGAGACCACATTCCTTCTACCTGACTTCTATGTTTATGGAGAAGAGTTTAGAATTTTTTTAGAACGAGATCTTATTGAAAAATCTGTTATGTCATCGCTAGAAAGCAGCATGAAATTAAATTGGTGGTGCAATGATCTTGGACCTAATAACAAGTAAGTTAAATTATGTGATGAAAATGTGTCCAAATTAATAAGTGGTTATGATAATCAGTTATCAGATTGTTCCTAATAATTGCTTAAAGATCTCATTAGGTTCCCTCTTAGAAAAAAAAAATTGTAGCTTATCTTCCACAGATTATTATCAGTAATCACACTTTTAATAATAATTGTATCAAATAGCTTTACAGAAAGTAAGTGTGTAGGATGCTTTAAATATAAGCTAATATAAACATGATGATTAATAAATGACGATGATGAAAAACATGATAACTAATGCTTGGAATAACTAAAGTTTCAAGATTCAGGTGTTTTAATTATCTAAACAAAACTATTTCTTGATTGCATTCCAAGTATTTCAGCTAATTTTATCATTTATTTCGCATTTTAAAGAGCATTACTCATATTTGTTTCCTTTTAATCTTGAAAGTTATCGCTTTGATGTAATTTATTGTAGTCTTCCAATGTGTTTGAAGTTCCACTTCAGTAATAATTTAGATTTCCTTAGAAGGGAAGCTCATTTTTTTGGTGACTCATAAATTTATTGTGAATTGCCACTAGTGTTAGTTCAATAAAACTTTTAAAAGTACAGAAAATCTTTTTAATTTTTAAATACAACATTAATATACAGCATACAACATGTCTAAAAATCAAGAATTGTAATTGGGGCCTTTAAAATGAAGATATAGAGAATTGGTTAAATTAGAGAAAAAAAGTTGCCTATTTTGGATTTCTACAGGGTGACTCTTAACTTCATTTTTTCTTTTAAAGGATAGTAGAAGGGCATAAAAGGAACTCATCTGTGTTAAATTGCATGAACAAAAGTGGTATAGTTTCAGAGTTGGAATAACTGGGTACCGTATTTGAGAACTTCTGTACATAACCGCATTTTGCAATACAATAATTTAAAAACTACCCTAGCCTTGACTTGAAACGTCTATTACAATTGAAATAATCAACTCTGCGCGGCCTACAGCTACTATAAATTGAAATCAAATTAATATGCAGATAACTTTGTTTATTAAATTGAAAATCAAACAAGTAATGTTAAATACATTAATTATTATAACAAATGTAAATTATGTTTAATAAAGTGGAAGAAATGGCAAAGAGAGAACAATAATTATAACTAATTGTTCAGAATTTTGACTTCCAATCTAGCATGCTTGAAGATGACCTTCATGTCTAATTCTTTCTGCAGCGTTGTGTATTCTCTTTTTGGTTTTAAATCCAAAACGGTATTTGGATGTTGTTGTACCATTCTATCATAATTTGGGGGAGCTCCATCATGTAGGAACCACATACACCAATGGACATCTAATGAAACATCTAGCAGTTCTGGAAGGTTGTTTTTGCAGAAAATTTAAATATACTCTCTCAGTCATGTGGTTGTACAAGATAAATGAGCCTATTAGCATACCATTTACATTTCCAGCAAAAACATTGATTGAAAATCTCTGCTTGATTGGACTTGTGTATGATGTGAGGGTTTTCTACATCCCAGTAGTGTATGAGTATATTGTGGAAGTTTATAATTCTGTTCCTTGTGAAGGAGATTCATCACAAACCTTTACCAATTACCACAGTTACCAACCTTTGGCACTACACTAGATGATGGAATTAAACAAATAAGTATTTCTTTTTTCGTTAGTAAATAAAGCATTTAAAATGACAGAACATCACTCAGACAGATTTTGTTCAAAGATCAAAGGTGACTACAAAGTTAGCTACTTTGGAGCCAGAAATGGGCAAAATCAAAGTGGCTAAATGAATATGTTAGTAAAAACTTTCAGATAGCAAATGATGGGTCTAATTATTGAAAGCTTTATATCTTTGAAATTATGCATATTTTGTTAATGCAATTTAACATGGCTCAGTTTCTTTTATGTCCCTCTCTTACCCTTTAAGAGGAAAAACACAAGTTAAGAATCACCCTGTATAATTCATAGCTTTCTAAATATTTGTAATGAATAGAAAATAGAAAAACAGTAAACACAGTGTTGGGAATTTAACAATATGTAAAAACATGTTTTCATGATTGTTTTCTTGAATTTTCTCGTTTCACTTTGGAGATAAACCATTGATGTGAATTTCTATACCATTGCACCAGTACACTTTGAATGGTTTTAAGTTATTGATAAAATATATAACTAATCAGAAAGTTTTGGTTGAGGAGGTGGAGGCCTGCACGGGCTGGATTTTTTAGTCGGGCCTTTATGCAAACCCGAGTTTCAAGCCGGGTCGGGATTCAGTTTAAAAATTTATCGGTCTTTTCGAGCCTATATTTGGTTAATAGAGCTGTTTGAGTCTGTCAGACCTCTTGGCCCTGTCGGGCCATACGCGTCTGTGGAGCTTTTTGTATTTTTTGGGCGTCTCGGGTCTTTTAGACTTTTTGGCTCTTCAGGTCTTTTAGACTTTTTGGCTCTTCAGGTTTATTGGGGCGTTTTGATCTCTTGGGCCTTTTAGACTTCTTGGTTCCTCGAGCTTCGGACCTCTCGTGCCGTTTGGGCTGTTCGGGCCTGTTGGGCCGATCAAGAAATTACCGGTTTTTTTTTGGGCCGCGTTAAGTTTGTCTCTAGTCAGTGCAGGACTTTATGAAAAAGTACAATGTTGTTTTCTTGATTGTGTTATATTGATTAGCAATCAAAATACAATGATTTTACAATGGTAAAAGAACACATCTCTGTTCTTATTTGGCCTGATGAGGTCATCTCCATTGACAAAATCTCTTCAACCATTTTTCAGGTCTGCTGACAGGTACAAAATGAAAATTGAAGATAAGTTATGAATACTGCAGTCACAAGGTATGGAGATTTTTCCCCAAATTAGGGGATTTTTGAACTTGGTGGGGAAATTAGTAAGAATCTTAAAAAGATGAGAATTTATTGAGGATAAATTAGAAATTTTGAGTAAATTTGCAACTTAGTCTTTTTTAGATTGAAAAATAATGTTTTTTGACGTTGCTCTATTATCATTGATAATAATAAAGTTTTATTTCTGTTATTGAAAGTTTTGGAGTAAGTACTAAATTTTATAAATAAACAAGTGAGAAATTGATAAAAAAGATTTTTCCATTTGTTGCATACTTTACTGAACACATTGGAGAAAAACCAAGGTTTGTAAATAATACTAGTCTGCTGTGAAAGGTAGGTCTTCTATTAGCAGCCATTTGCGATCTAAAAGATTAAGGTTAGATTAACATAGGCAATGTTATTTTCATTATTTTATGACAATTTATGTTGGAAATCAGGAAATTGTTACAAATTGATTGCCGTGACAGTCTTGAAAGTACATATTTCCCTGTATTAGTTGGCATTTGTGATTGAACTTGTTGAGGGAATACTTACAGGATGACCTACCTTTCACAATATGCTATTATTTATAGATCTTGTTGGAAAACTCTGTTGCTATGCGGGTGATCACACTATTGCCACAACAGTGAAACATATCATTAGAAACAATAATAAATATCATAAATCTTCAGATTTGGAAATTTACACACGTCGGCTTGTGAACACGAGCATTATTTCTAGAATTTTTGAAGTTGGGGATTTTTTGTATTTGGTGGGTGGGGAGAAAGATTCTTTACACCTGGCAACACTGGAATAGTGGCATGTTTTTCATCCCATCTAAAGCCTTGCCTAGTTATTTACTGTTTCTCACTTTATTTGCTAAATTTACTCATTTTTTTCACTTTTTTTATGCATCACAGCTTGTAGAAGCCCTGATATTGAATGAACCAGTTTCTGCCTCTGAGAATTCCCGAAGACCTAAAATGTGCTAAAATTAACTAGAAATTGACTATAAGTAATTTAAATACCACTAATACCGTAATAATGCTTTATCTAAAATGGTTCTTTATTTAAGTGAAAACAAGAAGAAAATGATTAAATAAAAATGAACTGAACTGCTAAATCCATGTCAAAATCCTGAATTGATCATTTTTGCAAGGCCCCATGAGGTTCACAAACTCATAGTTAGATAAGATGAGTTTTAGAGAATTGTACAGAAAACATTATACAAAAAAGCCAGCGACGATTGTTTTATAGAATGAGAATAATTCATGTTTTAAACTGCTGAGAGATATTTGTTAACACAATATAATAATAATTTATAATGATGATGATGACATTACCATATCAGTACACAGCGGTGCAGTGTTTTCTATTGTAATTCCTAGAAAGGAATATTCCCTATGTTATTTTATAGGTTAGGTAATTACATTATTTGGAAATTTAAAACTATTAACAAAAACAGCTGTAGAATTGCTATGATGGTTATAACCAAGTCTTATGAAGAGTAATTTTTAAATTTTACAAGGACTATTTGTTGGTTAGTTATTAATTATTATAAAATGTCTAAAGTCTAATAATAAAATTTAATAAGGATTTGTCATGTCTATGCTTTTCTAATGAACTCAAAGAAGTGCCAAATACTAAAATTTCCTTTTCTATGAAATAAATGAAAACTTTGAAATATTTAGACATACTATTAATGTATTGCAATGTCAAGATACAGAATTGAATCATGAGATGTTCAATAGTTTTATGGGATTGGATGAATTGAACTAACCATTAACATTATTAAATTAAGAGCAGCCTCTAAAACATATCACATTACAATTTTTATCAATCTGAGGTTAGACATTTACCTTCTATTTCAAATTTAAGATCAAGTGTTCTAGTATGAAATTTTTCTGTAAATGCATGGTAAACAATTTAATCTCAGATTAATAGTAATCCATTCATAAATAAATATTTGCAAGTAAGTATTACTGATTTTAGGTTGTGGCCATTATCAACAACTGGTGATGGTAACTGCCTTTTACATGCTGCATCACTTTCAACATATGGCTTCCATGATCGTATGCTTACATTACGTCAAGCTTTACATCGTTTTATTACTAATAGTGAAGCTATGAATGCCATTAAACGTCGTTGGCGTTGGCAACAAACAAAAGCCAATAACCAAAGTAATGTTCAATATTCGGAAGTAGAATGGGAACAAGAATGGACTACTCTTGTAGATATAGCTTCAGCAAAGAAACGTAAATCTAACCAACAAGGCATATATGAAAGTTTAGAAGAATTACACATACTTGTTTTGGCACACGTATTGCAGCGTGTCATTATAGTGATATCTGAAACTGTCTTAAAAGATAGTTATAACCAGCCTTTATCGCCTATTAATTTTGCTGGAATATATGTTCCATTTGAATGTGATGAAAGAAAATGTCATAAAAGTCCGATCCTGTTAACTTATGACATGGCACACTTTTCAGCGTTGGTTTTTATGGAGAAAGAGAATGATAATTCTGGCCCGTCTGTGTTTTATATACCAGTAACTGATTGCAATGGAGATATGTTGCCAATTCAATTTTGTTTTGATCCAGGCCCAAATTTTAATTGGAATAACTATTCTAATGCAGAACAAGAATTTAGTGAGAGAGATCAGTTAAACTTGCTCAAACCATATTTGGATGTTATCGATATTTATGGTAGTAGCGTTAGTCCAGATAATGAATCCGAAGATGAAATGGAACGGCAGCATTATATTGAGTATAGTGATCCTCCTGAAGGAGATAGCAACAATATATTTGGTAATAAAAACAAAGCTGCCAAACAGTTGCAAGTTTTAGGTAAACAAATGGGAAGTATCGGTAAATCCATGAGTAAGAAATTGAAGAGAAATTTTGGTTCGTTGACTAAATTGGCAACTAAAACAAAAAAGAAAGAAGAGTTTAAAGAAAAATTACTCTGTGCCGAAGTTCGTATAAAACGTCATGCATATCAGAATGAAATGATAAATAATTATTTAAAATTTGCTGGAGAAAAATTCGTAAAAGAAAATTTACTAGCTCAGTTTCCTTCCATAACAGAAAAAGAAAGAGAGCAAGCAATTAGAGAAGGTTTAGTAAGGTGTATCAACAGTAATTGTGATTTCTACGCTACATGTTTAACAAGTTACATGTGTAGCAAATGTTACGACACGCAGAAGAAAGAAGAATTATCAAAAATGAACGATTCTTATTTTGGCATAGGAAAGTCCAAATTTTATAGAGAACCTGATATGGCAAGTTATTGTGCGGTGAAACAACTTCCAAAATCCAATTTGAAAAATGATTATACGTTATATTTGTCAAATTCGACTTTTTTTAATGATACAGATCTACCATATGCAAGTAATAATAATAATATAACTGATTTGAATGATAATGTTAGTGCACTTAATGTTGATGAGAATAAAGAAAATAAGGTTCCACAAATAGAAGTGACATTCACTAGTGATAGAGTGCCAATAGTAAAACAATATCCACCTGCTAGAAAAGCATTGGAGCCAAAAAAGGTGCCCATGGAAAAATTAATATCAGAATTTGATTTTGGACAAATACCAGTTCCAAATGTGAATAAAAATGCAAATGTTACAGCATCAAAAAGTATGCCTACGCTAGAAGAATTACCATTTGTTGATAGTGTAGTTCCATCACATCTACCTGCATCTGCCACTGTTAAACCGCAAAAAATCAATGTCGATTCTGACCTCAGTAACAACTTGAAAGCTGATCAAATTCAAGCTTTGGTAGCTGATACTTGTTTTAATTATTTACCCAAAGATATATCAACAGTACCTTCGAACAATCTTTGTAATTCTCCAAATAATTCTGAAAGTCAGGATGGGCGAAATACTGACAGTCATCACCAGTCATCCAATACAGAGATTAAAAGTGACTTGTGAAGTTAGGTTACATTTTTACCTGTTTAAATTGTTTTATAAGAAAAACAATTTTTGTTTATTTAAAATAACTATAATTAAGAAATGTTTATTTTGTTTTTTATGTTTTTTTTTAATTGTTATTACAAATAGCTGTATCGAGTTTTATCAGGGTTAATGCTTTTTTGGCAATTAAAAACCCTTCGGCTAGCACTGACACTGCCTGTTTGTTGACATTTTTATCTATAATGTATAGTGTATTGCCGTATCAGTGGCTGTTAGAAATTCTAAAATGATGTTTTATTATGGATGGTTTTAATTTTGCATTTTATAATTTACTCAAATGGTGTGTCATTGACTAATAATATTGCTCTCTTATTTTCTATTCAAAACTATACAACTTGCTACTATGATTATATATTTTTATTTATACAGATTGTTAATGAAAGAGCTAAAGCAAGTTTTTATAAGTGCAAGGAATACTAGACAAGAACTAGTGCATAAGAAAGAGATTTTGAACTGATTCGTGTTCACTTTAAATTTGTAAATAAAGAATGGCTTTGTTAAGATGGTTTTGTGCAGGTGACTTAATTTTATTTATATTTTGATTGATTTTAATTTCATCTTTGTTTGGAATTTGATCCAACCCACTGAAGTTTGTTTGTTTTTGGTTACACATAAATCATAATGAAGTATGCTTTGCACTTTTGTTAGCTCTTCTTATCAATGATCAATATATAATTATATATTATACAAATTATATATATAAATAAAGTAATACTACAGTATTATACTTAAGAAACAGGAAAAGAGTGAGTTCCTTAAAACTGTAGTGTGCCGAGTCACTGATGTACTAAAAATGTGCAAAAACGTAACCATTTTCAACAATTTGAAAACAACAGCTGTACTTATAGATTATTTCAGCTGCAGTAGAACAAACTATAAGTACAAATATTGCTATGCTAAAATGATGCTTCTTGATTAAATGTTGCATATGTTCCACTAAAAGTAAAATATATAATTTAATGTTGACTATTAAATTCGTATATTTAATCTATTATTACTCGAATTACAGCTAATACCGAATTTTATTTGGAATGTTCTTATTTTATTAATAGCATATACAGTATTAAATCTCGTACTGTATTAATTGTTGCTAATATATTTTTGTATGTGATAATAAATTTTAAGGATATTCTGTTGAACTGCTATTAGAATGAGAGAGAAAAAAAAGGCGTGGATTTTGATGCTGTGTGCTACAATTTATTCATTTTAAAATTTGCAACAAATAAATTAATACATATCATACTGAACCTTTTAAATTTTGATTAGAAAGAGTTAAAATACAGTTTCCTAGATTTACTATACTGATAAAAGAAATATTGAACAAAGCGTACAGTGTCAAAAATCACAAAACAGAAAATGAAAGTATATCTAGTGCCTTACTTTAAATACGATTATCAATAAATATATTCGTAAAAAACCAGTTTTTTTTTTAATTGATCCTATTACAATTACAATCATACTAAAAAACAATAAATAGATAAAATTATGGTAACAAATGACCACTATTGTAGAATAACCTAAACAAACTTAATTTCTTTATTAGGTTTTCAGAATTTGTTAAGTTTTATTACTGTTTTAAATTAAATAATTACAAGTTCTGTAAAAATTACAGAATACAATGCTATAAATTATGAAATAATAAATAAAAATACTGTATATTAGAATTACAGCTGCTTAAAAAAGTTAGAAACAAGTATATAATAAAAATAATAAATAAAAGTCAAATGTAAACAGACGCAAAGTAATTGCAAAACCTTATTGATGCTAATTTGACTAAATTAAACAATTTGTCAAGTTGACTGTGTTGATTATAAATTGTAAATTGCTCTGTTAGAAGATAGGTACACGACAAAAAGTAAAAATGAAAAAAACTAAATTCTGGCAGTTTACATCCATTCATGATTTTTAAATTATAGCTTGTTAGTAAAAGGAATTTCGGTTTTTGCACAAATGACGAAATTCTAGTTAATGAAAACCTGTAGATTCCTTATTGATTGTAAAAGATTGAAATGCATATCGAATATCTATTCTAACAATTATGCGTTCCATCATTTTAATCTTATAAATAAAGAGCATCAACACAATTTCAATAGTAAACAGATTTTGAATTTACTGTTAGTTACAAATAATACCTCATTTTATAAAAGTTTAATTATATAATTGGGGCACTAAAATTATAGGTTATGATTTTATAATATTAATATTAATTATTAATTTTTAAGGGCATTTTGTTTTAAAAAAATCTTTTATGTACAAGTTATCTGATATAAATCCACAATTTAGTATTACAGTTTCATGTCGGTTAGAATCGTATGGCGACAATTGCTGGTTATTTTAAAATAATGACTGATCATTTCATGTGAATGAGTCATTCTTACACTTATTTATAATCTTTTTGAGTTACTGCCAAAACTAAGGTAAATAAATATGTAAGTACTTTTCCAAATATTCCTTTTACAAAATACAGTTTTTCCTTGATTTTGGCTTCTACCAAGTAAAAGGTGCTCGTTCTCGCAAGAGACGAACACCATGTTTTTCCCAATCTGAACATTCAATCCAAAGTTCATGCGCTGTTTCTAAGCATGACATTATTGAAGCACCCTTCCACGCAGCTATTGCAGGATCCATATCTCTAGGATTTGTGATGATATCAAGTTGTTCTAAAATCAGAAGACTTACATTTTCTTGTTTTCAAATTTATTTCTTAATCTTACCTGCTCGATACATATAAGGAATTTGTAATGAGATTCTGTTTTGCAACCAAGTTCCTATTCCTGAAAATTTCATACCACCCCCAACTACTAAAATGCATCCATACATTTTGCGTTTTAGATCTTCGTTGGCTATAATTTTATTAATTTTAATATATTTAGCAGAGAATATATAGTGCGAACACCAGCTGTGGAATGCTTTAAGCTAAAAAATTCTCTGTGCATCTGAGGTCACAATCCTCAGATATGTCAACCTTATTCTCCAGTGGGGCACCTATTCGAATGATTTTCATTTTTTGTTTACCCCTGATGACGTCATCAATTTTTTCTTACAGATTCTGATTCTCATAAAAATTCTGCATCAAAAGAAATTGATGATGTCATCGAGGGTAAAGAAAAAAATTAAAATCATTTGAATAGATGGGAAATAAAGTTGACATATTCGATGATTTTGGCTCTTATATTCATTATTTACAATATTCCACAGCCAGCATTCACACTGTACAACAGTAACTTACGACATCTGTCAATACTTTGTAAAACAGCTTGATCGAGACCCAAAATTTGACCTGGATTTACTATGAAATCTTTATCACCATTTGAAACAACCATGTCTATTGCATCAACTACAATATCATCTTCGTTAGCATTATTTACAGCACCAGTTTGTTCTAGATATGGCTCGTTTAATATATCTGATGATGGTTCTAAATTCTCTTTCATTCCTTTTCTCTACAAACAAAATTTGCTATTATAGAATTCAGAGTAGGCCTTGCTTTTGAATGTTATTAAATCCATAGATAACTTTATTGTTTCTGATAAATAAATTATTATAATACTTTCAATCGAATTGCTCCAAACTCTCGCACCAAATACATAAATTTTTGAAGGTTATGTTATCAGATCAATGCAGAGCACTCAACACTCTTTCCAATTAAACATACTAATCTGAGCCAGATCAATTTTAGTAGAAACAACCAAATATGGATTTTAATCTTGGAGCAGTCAATCTAAACTGCTATTACTTAACCTAAAAATCTGATAGTATTTACTCACTCTTGTTTCTCTCAAGTAATTTTCATCGTGTGGATCTTCTGGGTCACCAGCAGAGCGTTTCTGTGTGTGTACAGCTTTTGTGCCAGTTAATCCAAACAATTCTGGGCTAAATAAACTTAAAGGAGCTACTATACATTCGTCACCAACTTGTATTGTATATTGAAGAACTGGTTTTCCAGGTTGTTTTAAAACAAATGTTTTTTCTTGAGATCCACATATATCCTGAAATATTATTAAATTTAATATTTTGATTTAAAAAAGTTTTAAGATTAATTATTACCAAGTTAACGTGACAAAAATCTTCTTTTAATTTTCGTAATAACATTGTATCTAATTTGTTCCTATCGCTGCAACTTTTATACGGAAATGCACATTTTTGTAGTAACCAATAAAAAACCTGAGTGATATCACCTCCTCCATAATCTAAACGTACCTGCAATATCCTGCTTAAATTATTGGTGATACTAAAATCTTACATATAGAAGGGCAGTAAGAAAAACTCATTTTAGAGATTTACATAAAAATACTTTTAAACATGAAATACAACTACTATGACATAATTAAAAATTAAGTTAATAATGTTGGCAACTATAAATGAATAGAAATATCTTACTCTAGTATTTGGATGACAAAGTCCGTCTTCTACACAAGAAACAGACGTTTTCTGATCTCCCACATCTACTACACACGCATAACTCAAACCGGAACCAAAAGTTGCTGCTACATGATCCTAAAAAGATCGTTTAATGTTTGGCTACAAAAATATAAAATATTTACCTGTACTAAAAAACAACTTGCAAATCCCATCTTTACAAGAAGTAATGTAGTTAATTCTCGTAAATATGTTCTGTTATATACATCGGGAATAATTAAAACAGCTTTATAATACTGAAAAGATTTCTTATCTAAACTAAGATAGGTCTGTAGAACATTCGTCCAGATTGTTTCTAAATCTGCTAGTACAGCCGTTATAGAACCTCCAGGTCCAGGATGTATATTTAAATCACCTCTTTTATAAGGAAAATGTACATTAAATTCTTCAGAAGGATCAATACGAAGCACCTAGAAACCAAATTTACTTAGAACTGTATATAAATAGGAAAATTATTCTTACATCATTTCCAACTACAATATCATCCTTAGGTTTCAACCATTCCCCACCACTTGTTGCCAAAACTTCTGGTTGTGATCGTCTATTAAATGCTGCAATTTGTTGGGGAGGTGTGGCATATCTACGTCTACCATCAGACTGTAAACAAGATTGTAACGTATGGGATACAGCTAAACGTGCTTCTTCAATTTCTTGGCACTGATTCTAAAAGATAAAATTATTATTACCCTTGTAATTATAATATTTTATTTCAATTTACTAATTCTATTCTTGCTGGAAGATAAGAATCTTGATAATCTTGACCGCCTTTATATTTTCTACGAGCAATTGCATGCAATACTGTAATAGGATTTAAATCTGAAGCACGACCAATTCTTAAATTTAAGGAACCTGGATGTATCACAATTATATTTCTGGAATGACACTGCTAACAAATTGTTAAAAGTAGAACCAATTCAATGAACACATAAAAATTATCAAGCGCTTACTTCAGATTGTGAAGCCGGAAAAACGGGTAACGGCATATTTTGAATACTAATTTTCCTACAAAAAATAATTTTTGTATTTTAATATGCTATTAAGATGGTTAATTCTTTGAATTTTACATAGCGTACCTAAAATTTCATGTTAAAAACAGAACTTTAAACATATTAAACATGGTGCTTTAATTTCATATTATTACAAACTACATATCTAAAGACCGGTGTGATATCAAATAAGAAATTTGAGGTTATAATGGCATTGAAAATGATTGAAAATTAATATTCTGAAATTTCAAGGATACCAAAGTCATTGAACGTTACAAAATAAAATGATAGGGGCCGCCACTACTCGAACTATTACGGTTGCCTTGAAAGGATTTGGTTGTGTCTAATGTAGCACCCCAAGTAAATATAAATGATTGGTTTTATTATAGCTAGAATTTTCATCTCTTATGTTAGATATTCATCCTAAACGAAGAAAGGATTGACCTTTAGATTCAATGAATTTGAAGAATTTCTTGCTGTTTTTAGTAAGTTATTCAGAACAATGAATATCGAGTTCAAGTTCAAATAATGAAGATGTTTACATGAAACACTCAGTTAATATATTTATGACACTGTTGTATGATCACTATTTTTTTCAGTGAAGACCAGCTATTGAATTATTCATTATTTTGTGCAAGATTAATCTAACTGATTCGACATGTCAACTCATGGTAAAGTATCTCTCCAACGGGTTTCTAGTTCACATGGGCAACTCGAAGAGAACTCTTTCACAGTTTTGAACAAGTTAATCTACAAGTTAATGGAGAGAAAACGAAACTTATGATTACATTTTAAAACGGGCTTAGAAATAAATTTTTGAGGTGTTTTTTTTAAATTCAAGATCGGAAAAGAAACAACGCCAGAGATTTACAAGATCAATGATAGAGTGAGAAAACGCTGGTTAAAAAATCAAATCTAAGTCAAAAGCAATTTTGGGCATCTGCTTGATTTTTCCGAAAAGGAGTAATTACATACTTTCATTAGTATCCACCCAATTACACTTTAAATTTATCTTTTTAAATTCTGAGATGTACACGATTATGTTTGATGTAGTTAATAACTGTACAATGGGTGGTAATAGTAACTAGAATGACACAACTCGAAAAGTCAGCACGCAAAGCATACCACTGAGATACTCATAATGATGGTTAAATTTTATCAGGTTTAATGAAGATGTTTTAGCACAACGGAATCTGTAACTCAACGAATATTATTCTTTAGTCTCAGAATACTTTACATGGACAGTAAGAATATTATGATTTTTTTTAGATCTCTCATGTTTTATGACTTTAGTGACGTTGAAAAACGTAATAATGCTTTAAACTTACGAAATGGCTTATGTATATCTAGTTAGAATATTGCAGATAATTTAAAATAATATTATAAGAGGGTTAGGTGTCTGTTCAGTATCTGAAGGAAAATTAATCTTATAGAACCGTCTGTGTTATATTAATCACCCTTTCGTTCAATTTTTTGTTTTATAGGAATATACGCTAGATGGCAACCTATAAGATTTCAGGGGTTTCTATTTATCGACTATGAAAATGACGAAATTGCAGTAGTGGTGTCTGGTGTAGGTCTTAAATCCATTTTCTGTTTTTTTAAAGAGATGGCGCTGGACATCTAAAAATATAAAACGAAGAGTCTGATTTATCGTCGGTGCTCTTAAAGATGTTTATAAATTATAAACAAAATTGCAATAACCAATGAATTATGCTTTATTATAACAGGAAATACGTTAATTCCACATATGTATGGCTAATTCACTACTGCCAGAAATATCAATCTGTATGGGAAGCTAAAACCGAATAATCTAATTTATTTGCAAAAAAAAGTGAATTCTAGATCTATTTTAAAGGAACTTTATAGTTGCTTGAAAAATGCAGAAAGATGGATTGATCTCATATTTCTCTGCAAAGATATTTAGAAATCTAAATTAGGAAATATTTTAGAATTTTTTAAAAAGTCAAAAGTTTGTTTTTTCTCTTTAGATGGATTCTTCTAGAAACAATGGATCAGGTATTTTAAGAAATTCCGAAAATCAGCCACGAGATGACCAAGATGTGACTTCTTAAACTGTCTGTCGAAATTTCCAAATCATCTACGCTTTTGCCTATTCCTGTTTTTTTCTTGTTCTATATTTAAATCTTTTCTGACATACCTACTTTGAAAATGATTTTTTTAATTTCGTTTATATTTCTCCTATTCTCTTTATAGCAGATTTCATTTTTACTCTTCAAAACAGATTTCTTTCGTTTTTTACTTTTTCATTTTTATATTTTGCCGTTGGTTTTCGAACATCGTGACTTTTGATATCCTTTTTCTTTAGTGTTTTTTTACATTCTGCGTCAAGTCTTCTTTCATCTCTTAGGTCTCATTCTGTTTAGTATTTCCATATCAAACAATCTAGCTGTCTCCATATTGCCCATTTTTTCCCTACATCTTCCATGATTTGTAAATTCTATTTTGCTTTGATGTTTGTTTTACACTTTTTTTTTGAGCATTTTTACATTATATTTTTACTGTCACTATCCCCACCGCTATATCTCTACCACCATTAGTGCAATTATTACTGCTGCTATTACTACTACAACTACAACTACGATTATGATTACCTACTACTACCACAACGACAACTGCTACGAGTGCTACTATGATTACAACTACCACTACCATAGCTACTTGTTTCTGCAATAAAATTTGTTCTGAAAATCTTGCTTTTAATAATTAATAATCTCCTATGTTTTGAACTGTAACTCATTCTCGTTGTCCGTCTTCATTTTTTTTTCAAACATTGTAAACAATCTTCTATGTGCTTTTTCTTCTATAGGATAACCAGCAACCTGAATAATTTGAAAATCTTGGAATAGTCAAAAAATTCCTATATGCAATAAAAAGACCAAAGAAATGTTGAGTTTGTTCAAAAACCAGTGACACTAACAACGAAAGCAGTGGGAATATTGGTTGGTTGATACAATGTAACTTAGAAATTATTTTTAAGAAGTTTTTTGCATTGCCTTTAGACCTACAAAATCTCTTCTCCATTCAAAAAATATTGTTAGAAGCATGCCAAGAAAATCGTAATATATACTTTACTGTTCATCAAAAAAAAAATAGTACATCATACCTAAAAGGTTGAAATAAGATAGAAAGAACTTCCTGTTAAAAACAAGTATAAAGCAAAAAGAATCTCGGAAGGAACAAAAAGGATGATATTACAAATTGAATTGTTACAAATAATATTATGTTTCTCATACTGTTAATCTTTGTATTATTTTTCTCTCTTGATCTTTCTTCTGCCCAGTCAGCACGCAAATCTTATGGTTGAGATACTGACAGTGATTTTTCAGCTTTATTAGGTTTAATGGAAAAGTTCTAACACGATGGATTCTGTTAAGTAAAAGAATATTATTTTTCAGTCTCGCAGGAGTGGTGAGAATGAAGATGGCTAGGCCAATAGCTAAAGTAGACACGGTTACAAGAAAGTAGAAATTCAGTTTTTAATTTTCGAAGACAGTATACAGATATATATTCTCAACCAGTTTGAGACTGTTGTGGCGTAATCTAAACTTTTCTTGCCCAACACGCTAAAGGGATTTTTATTTATTAAACAGGAATTTGAACCTTTTGAACATTCTGTTACCTAAAACGTGGATAAATGACCCAAAGTTAATCGAGATATGTATCTAGATATTATAAAGCAGGTACAGAAGGCAATATACACCCAGTGTTTCTCAATCTCCTTGATGTCGTTGTTTTGACGTTATTCCTACTGTTTTTGCCCAAGATGTTGAAGGAATTTTTCTTCATAGAGCAGACTGATAAAGCTTGATCGAAATTATAACTAGGTGTTATAAAGTAGGTACGGTTACTAGAAGTTCATTTTTTAATCTTCAAAGTCAATATACGCGCAGTCTTTCTTAATGTTGTTGTCTCATCACTCTACTGTTTTGCCCAATACGTTAGAGAGATCATTATTTATAAAGCAGACAGGTGACATTCTTGTCATTCTCATGTTTATGTATTGCGATCCAGACACCGGACACTGAATAACAAAGAATCGTTGTGTAATTGTAATTGCTATAATTGTTTTGGCAAAAGCTGCAAGTGCGGTGAGGTATGAGTGGATGGGGTAAAAATAAAAATCCAATGAAGTTTGAAAGTATTGTCAACACAACAAAGCAGAATTCAGTTAATATACAGAGGAGAAACACTGTATACTCTCTGTCGCCTGGAAAGTTAAACTGTAGGGCAATAATAAGTGCAAGTAGTCTAAATGAATAAATAAAATAAAATATCATTTTAAGTGCTTAAGACTTACTTTTGTTTTGGATTGTCTACAAAATGGATACTGAGAAAAAGCTCCACACAGGATTCAGAACGGGCAAGGTAAGTAAAATTACCTTGATGTTTTGATTTTTTATATGAGCATTTTTTTTGTTTTCAAAATTTTAGACATATCCAATATATAAAAGTTACTGCTAGTGTAAATCTTAACTTCTTATCCTACCGCTAACACATGTATGGGAATACATCAGAAACATCTCACGGCTTGGCATTCTCCAAGTTTCAAAACTTTCCTCAGTTTATTTATTTTTTTGGACTCAAAATGGATCTGTCATGTTATTCTGAGCACCTTAGTTATGCATCCTCACTATTAAGTAAGCAGGCTCGGTAGAGGCTCGTTTTCAGCCATAAAGAATTAGGCTCAATTAATCAAGTTCAGGAATCTACAATAACTGTTTTCTAGGACTTTTAATCTTTACTGAGGATTACATTTTTGACAACCCTCAACTGAATACGTGAAGTAAAGGGACATCGATCAGCAACGAAACTATTTTTTTCTTTTTTTATTTTGAACAGAACAATTTCCCGATTCTAGTGGTTTGGAATGGGCGTAATAGACTATAATATGTCTTCAACTGTAGTTAGTATTTTCCACACGAGAGGGAAGGGAAAGGGAAATTACATAACATACCTAGGCCTGGTTGCACAAAACATAGTTAATCAAATGGGCAAATTAATCACACGATTGGATAATTTTGAATTTTACTGTGTCTGATTGATTAATCGCGTAATCAACTTTGGGCATTTATTAACTATGTTTTGTGGAACCGGACCATAGAGTGGAAAGATCAGGGAAATGGCGAAGCAGTGTAGGATCCTCGATCTTCGCTCGTAGTATTTATCATTTTAAAAATCGTAACTGAAGCATTGGCCTGCCCTGTCGGCGTCGTGGACGATGGCACATTTTGAATCTAAAAGCAAACAATGACGTTGATGTGTTGAGTCGGCCCCCGAGCGGTAGTGAGTTGTATAGAGTAGCTGTAGGTGAAGAACAGCGAGGGAATTGCCAAGTCGATTTCAAGATCTGCCGCATCTGGAGCCACGCAGTACGGTAACGCCTAATGAAGCCAATACTCAGATTTGCTGGCGCACTAATCATTTCGTTGATGTCATGAATTCTAGGATCACCTTTGTTAAAAATGTGCCTGAAATTAATTAGACTGGTATGTCACGTCGACGGGGAAGTGAAGAGGTGATAGATAATGGTCGGTTCTGATTATACGTTTGTGGAGTTAGTGCTGAAGCTGATGCTGAAGATGATTTCGTTTTGTCTTTCAACATTAGTTTCTGCCACTGAATAGTCAGTCAATAAAAATAGATTTTGCGGAGTAAAGAATCTGGTATGCATGCGCAAATCTTGTTTGGTGGTTTTGGTCAGTGAATTGAATAGGATTTGGATAACATGAAGCAAACAACCCGCTTTTTTCGATGACTTGTTACTGGAAAATGATATGATCCGCTGTGTTTCGCAGTACTGGTAGTGCTCAGGCATCCAAATGAATGTTTGGGGTAGTGGTGTAGAAGGTTTTATGATGATGATCTAGTAAAACTGATGATGGCGACGGCCAATGTAATCATTTATGTGCACAATGCGTGACAATGAAAATGTGAGAAGAAAAGGAAAGTTATTGTCTCCTCTTCAGCCGAGAATGGGAGTTTCAGGAAGGATGAAGGTAAAACGGAAAACCTGACTGAGATTAGTTGCTATGGAAGATCGAGCTCCACACTTACAGAATGCGATGTAGAGTTACGCCATTCGGTAGAAGAATGATCAGTCAGTCAAAGTCAGATTATGGTTATTTCTGCTGCAAAGCATGCAGTCATTGAGGGTTGACAACGAAATGCTAATATTCTCAGATTCAGCATTCAAGTAATTCTATAACTCGTAACGGGTAGAGCAACTAGTAAGATTGACATTTTATATGTGCCTTACATTGAGTTTCCGCACGAAACACTGTATATGCGCTATAAAATTTGGCTTTCCTGAAACCAAACGTTTTTGATATTTTATGCCAAAACGGTGAAGGTAAGACTATATTATCTACTTATATTTAATTTAACCTAAAAGGTTTTTTACAGCGTTGCAAGAGTTTTGCACATGGCTATGAAAATTATCACTCCCGTTGCAGTTATAGAGGCAGGTATTATTACAGTTTCTAATTTTTTCAGCATATACAGTTTGCAGGCATTGGAAGTAACGCGTTACATGTAACGCGTTACTTGTAATTAATTACATTTTTCAGTAACGCTAAAGGTAACGCGTTACTTTATAACGACACAGTAAAGTAATTGTAACTAATTACAAAAAGCGTGTAACGGTAACGACTTCAGGTCGTTACTTTTGCGTTACTTGAATAATCAATTTTCAAATTTAGTTTTGATGATGTTCAGAAAATACATGTTTTCATATTGTGTAATTCTAAGAGTTGTACAGTAAGCTTATACAAAAAAAATTAATTAGAATCACCTTGAATTTTGATGGTTCTAAAAAGTTTTTTTTTATTTTCGTTATAGAATCAAAGTAACTGACAGCAACAGTAAAGTAACTTAGTTACATATTTGTAGGAACTGTAATGGTAACTAGTTACTTTTTAAAATCAAGTAACTGTAATTGTAACTAATTACATTTTTGGTAAGGTAACTGTAACTGTAACTAATTACTTTTTTAGAGTAACTTTCCAATGTCTGACAGTTTGTAAATTACCAGAGTCTAGTATGCAGACATATATGAAATACGGTGCTCTGTCCTTCTTGTTGGGTAGCTTTATACGCAACGAGCTTTACGGGATGGTTTTGTCAGTGAGTATTCCTTTGTCTCAATACAATCGCATAGGCACCTGTCAAGCTGTCTGAAATAGATACTTTCGTCGCGTATCAAGTTTAACTTGTTTCATTTCTCTGCCATACAGTTTTTGAAGATTTTCTTTCCATAGATATACAGTACGTTCGAAATTTGAGGCTTAGTAACGGTAAGAGATAGAGTCGGTTAAATTGGAAAACTGTTTTATGTTTTAGAAATAATCATGGTTTTTAAATATTTCTTAAAAACAAAATTTCCAAATTTCTTTAAAGCCAAATATCCATGCAACAAATCGAACTGTGGGAAAATGATAAAGCAGAGTGACAAGGAATTGAACTAGCAGTAAAATACATATTTTCGCGATTGTTTTCTGTTCCACAACAAAGATCGACTGTACACCTAGTTTTCTAAATGAAACAGCTACTTGATTTTGATACCATTTAAAACCATATCACTATGATTTTCACGCAAAAAAGTTTTTATTTAATAACCTACGAAAACAAATGAATAACTGTGTAATTTCATATCACCTATTGAATGGTATCAAGATGAAGTAGGTAATTTGGGAAAAATCTTTGTAATGAAACGAAAGGAAATTGTCAAGATATCTCTTCCTATTTTTACTGCGTTTGTGGTTTCTCCATATTGCTATTTGTAACAGAAAGATTTGGGTTTGAAGAGATTTGAGAATTTTAGGTTTTTGACGAAATTCGTAGATTATCTCGAAGAAACAAAACCAACAATAACTAAGTTTATTGGTTTCTGAGAGACTGTACAGTTAAAAACTTTCTAAAACATGCACATTTCGATCTGCATACTTTTTGTTAGCAAAAACAATTTGGTGTGCTAAAACTGGTACGTATTCTAGATTTTTCATTTTTTTGGGAAAGGAGTTTATCTAAGTCTTTCTTCTTATTTTTGACCCTAGAATATGTATACTCAACGTTGTACCGTATATTTTGAAGCAACCTGTATATCTTAATTAAACATTCTTTGTATAATAACTGGTAAGATGGCTAAAATGAAATATGCAGCTATAGTTTACTTAACATAGGATTTTTCAAGTATAAATTGTATATTAACTGTTGACGTAATTTTTGAAATCGGATTTTGTTCTGAAAAGTCAAACTCAAAGATAACAATAGCGAGATTTTGCATAACGTACATATCCAAGCGGATATCTCGTTTATTTGAAGAGATACGAAAACATACTCTACAAAAAATGATTGGGACTAACTCAGCTATCAAATTTCGCTATCAGCTGATTTCTTTGACTTCCGATTTTGCCAAAAATCAAATTCTTAATCTTAAATGAACGCCCTGTATATCTTAGTACAACAAAGTAGTTTCTACTGGTCTAAACCTACCAATTTCGACGTTATTCATTTGCACCCAAATTTTCGACTCGCTCTGCTATAATTTAAACAAAATAGGCTTATTATACTTGATGGTTAAGACATTTTTTTTATTTTCTTGTGCTAGAACATCTACTATCTTCCATCATGATTTTGGTAGCAATAGCAACCGCCTTGAACTTGCCGTTGGATGGATTCTATAAATGTCCTATGTTTTACAGCAGAAAAACTGCAAGTCCAAAACAGTTGTTACTGGTACCAAATGAAAACTGCACTCTTTAAAACGATGAAAGATACACGGTGTGCGTTTCTTGACCACCCTGTGTAATAAGTTTTTTACTTTTGAATACTAGATACTAAAGTTTGTTATTGTAAAGCTCTGTTTAATTATACTGGAGCAGGCCAGAAATTGATTGTAATTACTTATTAAACAAATGAATAACATCGATATTGGTAGGTTTAATCAATACAATAGATAATAATAATAATTATTAATTATGATATACAGAGTGTTCAATCTAAGATGAATAAGTTGATTTCCAGTCAAGTAAATGAGCGGATAACAGAACTAGATAGCTGAGTTTACCTTATCTGTCACACCCTGTATATGACTTGATGATAGATCAATAAGATGCACTTTAGTTATGGCATAGTTCTCGAATATAGCTAATGGGACTCTAATATCAGATTTTAACTATTTCTAGATATTGCTCTTTAATACAAGTGACATGTAGTAGTGTTTGCAAATGTTTCAATATATCAGACATCAATATTTCTAAATTAAGTAATTTGATTTGAAAAACAGTAAAGAGTAAAACACAATACTATAAATTGTGAAGTGAAAGTATGTTGTTTTAAAAAGAAGGTTGATGTCTGTCCCATAATCTAAAAACTATTTGTAATACTATAAAAACTTCTGCTCTATCAGATGTTTTCATGTCACTTATAATAGGTGTGGTTAGAATATGTTTGAAAGTACCAATCAATACTAGCGTAGTTTGTTTTCAGATTACTTTAATTACTATACTATTGCATGTTTGATTGCTATAGTTTGGGCAAATCTATATAATGCTTGCCCTTTACTAATGGGAAACTTTCATTGCAAGAAACTACATGAAGTGAAGGTTGGCATAAAGCATAGAAAATTAATGTTCACTGATTGTAATATTATTGCAAGCAGAATCAAATTTAAATTTGGAACTACTTAAGAAAGCTCTATATCTCTGTTTTATCAGATTTATGGAACTTTTCTTTTCTAGGTTAAAATTTTCCAGTGAATGTCTTTCTTCAATATGAAATATATTAAAATTACAGTTTTGATCAAAAACTATCAAATCCATTGAATTAACAGAATATATATACCTGTTGCACAAATCCCAAGATTAGAAAGGTAGTAAATAAAATAAGAACACTATAATCAGCTGTATGTTGTATTATAATTAAGTCAACCGGAATTCAAGTGTATATTGCACATAAATACATACGATATATTACAAATTCATGAAGCCGTTTACAACTCACATACTAAATTTGTACTGCATGCGATGCGATAACTAACTACTAAAACATTTGGATCAAGTAAAAATAACAAATTAAACTGATTATCACATTCCTATGTTGTCAGCACCTTTCATCTTCATTGCGTCAAGCGCTGTTCCTTGAACACTTTTTTTAGTTTTTATTATAAGAAAAATGTAGATGCGGCCTCTTAAAACCCCTGTCGTTATCATACAGGCCTAAAGACTGCGATATCTTCATCACCAATGCCCATTAAATGTGCAGCATACATTATGTACAGCTCTGCTTATTTGGTGGGTAGCTATGTACATACAGAGATACTAAGAGATATGCAGTAATGGAGAGTTGAACTTTGTTTTTACTAACGTTTTTTTCTAATATTCGACAAATAACATCTAGTATTAAACAATGTATAAATTATAACTAGATAATTGCAGTACCATCTTGAAAAATGAACCATTATTTCAATTTTTTACTGTTGTAGTTTACCTAATTTGACGCAGCAAGGAAAAGTGGAATGTATACGAAGTTAAAAATCAAAACAAAAAACAAGAAAAACTATTTCCTAAAAAATTTAACCTAGCTAAAGATACAAAATATATAAAACAGCTTCAACATTTGAAATCTTTACTTTTTTTTTAGCAATAACGTAAAAACATATTGCATTGTAGAAATCGTTTGCAATTTGTCAAGTTGGCACTTTAAATACTTATGAATTATGATGGATGAAATTGCTAAAATTTAATTTCATGTTCTGACAATTTAATAAATGCACATGAAACTAAAAGAATACATTATATTAATAAATGCACATAACCCAACAACGAGTTATACAGTAATTCATGTTCTTTGGTTTAAAAATTGTTAATATCATCAATAAGTCCATATTTCCTATACAATGCAATAAAAAGAATCATACGCTACGAATAGCGAACTCAATTATAAACAGTTTTAACAGTCGCAGTTGTTAGTCTAAGGAACACAGTTGCACATAGCTCTTTTGTAGAGTTTCAAACTTTTATTTAACAAACAGTTTACTATGAGGAAGAATACCAGTTGGTAGGGGTAGTAGGTGCACCTTTGCCCGGATGGTATAAATGAAAACCAGCACTCGTCGCTCCATGATGATAAAATTGAGGTTGTTCAACGTACGAATAAACTTGCGGTTTCAATGGTAACGGACTGTCGGCGTACTGATGACGTAAGACATCTTGATACATAGGGGTATCAAACGTAACGCCGCTGTGAAGCTGCTGATGTTTATCTCGTGGCGATACACTGGACGGAGGTGTCATGGCTGAATGGTAATCCATAGTATAACCAGCGGAATAGTTCTGATGTTGGGACAATAAGAACTGATGATCGCTGTATGAAGACGAACCTTCGCTACCAGGAGGAGTAGGTAAGGTACCGACTTGAGCATCTCCGCCGTAATACGCAGTCGAACTAGTGGGTCTAGTACTCGTACCGGTTATACCATGTACATTAGCACGAATCACACTTTCACGATTAGCGTAAAGTTGCCGCAATAAAGCAGACGCTGGCAGTGGACCTTGCTGTTGTAGTTGCTGATGATGAGCTCCGATCCATTGAATCGTAGTTCGTTGCTGTTGTTTAAGAAGAGCATCCGTGCTGAAATCTGTCGGCTGGTGCACCGGCGACTTACACGCTGGTAGATGCTTCGACATGGCATTTTCCAGATCTTTCACTGAAGTACTGGTGGTTTCGTCGTGGGTCTTAGGGCTAGTTCCGGTTGAATCTGCTGGAACGGCGTGTGCCCCTCCAGTAGAATGGCACGAAGAAGATGCTGGACTAAGTACCATATTTCGTTGATTTGTGGGTTCTTCTTCGTCTTCGGAGGAACCGCTTGCCTCGTGAGTCGACTTGCGTTTGGCTGCTCTGTTGGTTGCTTTTCGTTGTTGAGCGTCAGTTGGGGTCTGCAACTGAGCTAGATGTTCCGCTCGACGACTACGTGGGTCTCCGGGCTCCTCTGCGTTTCCATCTTCCATTCCGTGTGGCGGATCTTGTGGAGGGTTCGGTGGCGCCCCACTGCTGCGGTCATCTTACCAGAGATACACATTAACACTAAGTAGTTATATTCAACTAAACACTATATCATTAGCATTGGCGGTACGTCAACGTACCTCCACGGTCTGCATCTGGCGATCCGTTCTCCGGGTCGTTTCCGCTGGTTTCCTCTCGTTTCACCGTGTGCGAGTTTTCCTCTAGCTGGCAGCAGTCCATGATTACGTTTTCGTACTCCCGGCCGCTGTAAGTTACACGTGCGTTAAATACAGAAATGGAGAAAATTGTAAAAAGATATGTTTCTGTACATAACATTACCTGATAACGTAGTTTACGCATATTATATTTTGTTCATCCACGTTCTTTGAATTACACACCACCGTCGCGCAGGTCTGAATCCATGTGTATCCACCAGTTTTGTTCATAATGCGGTAGTAATGGGTCAGTACTTGTCCTTTGTTAATAACTGGAACAGACAGAGAAATTATTAAGGATTTAAAAAAATTATCTAGTTAACACTTACGATCAACGTGACATTTCCTTAATTTATTGGCGTCTTCACCATGGCATAACGTATACAAATTCTTTCCAGTAAGTTCATCTGAAGAATAATCTAATATGTCGGAGACTTTAGGTTCGCAATGAGCTATCCGGAAGTCAAAATTAATTCTTGTAACAAACATATCTGATTCTAAACGTATCTCGTGTACACTAGGCGGTGGCAGCGCAATCGCTAAACCTACCATTCCTAAAAGGGGAGGTTGAGACTTGCGGGAATGTGAAAAGGTGTATTGAGGTCGAAGATGACATAGCAGTAGTACAACCTGAAAAAATTTCTTCTAATGATATTATCTTTTTCTGATTAACATATTTGTTTGGTTTTGCTGATAAAAATCAATACCGACGGGGTATTAAGAATTATCAGTAGTTTCTGTTTTTCTTTATTTTTTTTTTGAAGTAGTGACGCCTAGAGCAATAGAATTTTTGGCATTTCTCAATATTGGGAGTTTTATATTGGTGTTGATAAATGTAAAAAAAGTGATGCAACGGTTTTGATATTTTCTGATTAGTCTTTATTGAAATCTGAGCGTTCAGAGTTATTTTTGACAAATAGAATTACTAAACAGCTTCTGCATACCCTCAATTATAATCGCGGTTTGTGTGGATAAAACTGAAATTAGTCTAAGAAAATCATTATTGAAATCTGAAGATAATAATGGGCTTGTACAAGCCATTTGCACAAACTATCGAAGTGTGCGTGGAACGCGCCTGAAGTGTAAGTATTTATTTTTTATGCAGACGGATATAGTCTATCTTCTAGATTGGTTATACAGAGGGTAGATGGAAAGATGACCTTTCTCACTGGCTTACTTTTGTATTAGTACTATGATACTTTAATCTTTAAATGCAGATGTTGAGACCGCCTTTTAGTATTTTAGTTTGTAAATTAGCAATTTATTGAATGCATTTATTATGGCAATTTTGCTCAGGTAGTTTTTCGGTCCAGTCTTTGCCAGCAGGTGGGTTCAGAATAGTAATCCGTTATAAGACATCTAGAATGGTATAGGCTATAGTTGCGGACTTTTGAAATAAAATATTCAAGAGGGAAGGTAACAAAACCATTTGGAAACGTTTTCAAGGTACTCTTAAAACATATCAAGACTGATGTGTCTCAGATTTGATATTCACATTTCATTCTATGTGTTGGTTTAGAATCTAAGGTTATGGGTTAGAAATTTGAATTGTCATAGCTTATTTATTAGTAGACTGAGATTTTATGTCGGAGCATGCAAGAGCTCAAATTTATTTGTCAGTGAACTAAAACAATTCTTCCAGGAGAAAAATATAATTTGTTGTTGCTCTTTCTCTTGTTCTTACATTGTAAAAAAACCGAATACCTATTACACACTCTTTGATTAATTAATGATAGAAATGCTTGTTTGACGCGGTCAAATAATTAGTCAGCTGTGTCGATTGTTAGTCATCGGTGACCGTCTGAAATCTCAAATAGTAAGAGAGTAACATTAAACCACGTCGATCCCAATGTTCTGCATGTTAATGCATTTATGAATTGTTGAACCCCCCTAGAACAAATTTTGAATGAAGTAACACAAACTTTCAATTTTCTTCAACGTTTAGATTATGCTCCGCCACTACTTTTGAATTGCAAAGAAGGTATTAATTTTTATATTAATCGAAAATAACAAAATAATGCGAAAACTTACTCTGTATCCAGAAGTCTTAAAATGACAACCACGTTTAGTTAAAGTTGATTTCATCCTAATACAAAAAGCTCTCTCTAATCCTTTGTATGGAGGGTTTCCTGCCAAGGACATCAAGGTAGATACTGAAATGGAAGAACAACCGATATAAACTTAAATTGGCTGCAGGTTACAAGTTTTAAACCAAATGTTTCCGTGACAAATTATTGCGGTTTGGTAATCTTCTCGGAATACCTACTACAACCGCAGATCTTTACTAAGTTTGTCTTTTTATTCTAGCTATCAGAATTAAATAACTACCTGCAATTTTTTTCTAGATTTACATATTTGATTTTCAGCAATGCGCTTTAAACTCCTAAAAACGCTTGTAGGACCTAGCGATTTCCTCTTTTCATTTACCCGCGTTTTAACTTTCTAACCAAGTTTTGAGGAAAACAAAGAATCCCGAGTTTGCAAATAACTAAAGACAAGAGTAGAAAGTGGGACGATATGAAACAATCCATTGAGTACACGATTAGAGTTATAGTGGCCGGCAGCCACAGCATTCCTGGGCGTGACACACAGCGTCGCCACAGAATAACAATTGGCCACGTACGCGGGGCCGCCCTTGCTTTGCATGCTTAACCACGGCTTCCTGTCACATCCACAACAACCATCATCGCTTACTGCACCCGCAACGTAATTGTAATTTTAAATCCAAAAGTTTATTCCGATGCGTCAAGTTTTTAAAGAGAAATCGTGCCCACTGTAGACTTATTGATTCACACGTACATAAAATAAATTGGTAACCGTCGTACATCATGAACGGTTCACGTTCCACTTTCTTTTATTAATAATCATGTGTCTTTACTATAGTACAATACGCATTGCCTTTCTGGAAGCGACTTTATGTAACAATTTCCATGTTTATATTTTCTTTTCCAATTTTGATTTTTGATAAACTAATATTGAGAAACCGCTGATTGTTTTGTTTTGGTTACTCAATGATTGGAAAATAGTAAGCATTTTCTTCTAAACGGATGATCTAACTACCAAATAATTTTCGCAACAACATGGTGTAATTCTCTACGGCGTAATATTAAATTTCTTTGCACGAATAAGAAGTTACCACAGAGCAATTATCGGAAGCACGAAGACCACGATATAAACTAAAACTAAAATATTTGAAAATCACTCGTTCGGAAATTTAGAATTATTTGTTTATAATACGTTAAAGATCTTACCATCGGGATTATTGGTGCCTGTAGTAGACGCACTTTCTTCCGATCCACTACCTGGAGAAGCGAGATTTTGACCCTGTGATAATCCTAGTCCAAGTTGTTCGGCCATTTCAGAATGGTCTAAATGGTGGATGTAGTCAAAAACACTACTCCCTGTCATTTCAACCTGATGAATAATCATAATATTAATTATTATTGAAAAATTGTTTATTTTTGTAAATGAACAGAAAGTTTTGAAAATGTATGATTTTTATTATTTCAATTTAGACTATGGTAAAGGTTATCTCTTCACCGTTATATGAATTAGTCTGAAAATCTGGAGAATTGATAAAAAAGCATCGATAGCGGTAAGAAGGTACGCTTTTAAGGCAATTAGTATGTGGTGGCGCAACGGGAAAGAGATTTAAAACTATAGGTGATAACATGTACGTGTGCAGCTAAGGTCGGCCATGTTCCCGGCAGTTGCAAACACCCTATTGATTGTAGCTCCCGCCAGCCACATTATGAATGGCAGGCACGCCGCTGCAGAGAACTACGTGAGGAGCATTTGCCAGTTGGGTGGAGGGCGGCGGCGACGGCCGGCGCTGACGAGTCGTACTGTACCCACCTGCGAGAGACCCAAGTATATCGACACCGTCTCCGATATGTACAGAAAGCGACCGTCTGCTGCTAGTGCCAAGGCGAAACCATCCAGAGACTGAAAAAATAACATCAATCACTATTCGAATATCGAAAAGAAACACGGAAAAAGTTATTAATTGGTTGGGGGGGATTTTATTTCTTTTTTGTTTGAGATTTTTTATTTCTGTGGCAAGTTAGATAAATTTGAATAAAATGCTCGAAATAGTGATGTTTAACAAATAAAAGAACAATAATAAGGGTTGATAATTTAAATTCTAGCAAATTTCTGGACCGATAAGCAAAATTTAAAGACGTTTATCAAAATGTATCTTTCGAGCGGCATCCTGTCTGAAAATGTTAGAGGGCAGTTAGTTATTCATGTCATGTCTTGACGGTCATTCTTTATACACCGAAGGGATCAAACGTCAGTCAGGACAAGCGCAGGGAAAATTGGCTGGAAGAAAGTATAAATAAGGGCGCGCCGGGATGCTGCGAGTATGTCCGTGTCTTTTAGATGGTGTATATTATCACATTAAGTATTTTATTTGGAATTAATTGTTTTTTTGTGCTTTGAAAAAAATAAGGTTTTTATATATTACCTGTAAGATATGAGTTCCTTGATGTTGCTCAAATATATCCATTGCCAATCCAGCTGAAGATCTACTCCTTCCGGCTGTAACAACATCATTATTAGATGAGTCAGGCAAAGCAAAAGGGTAATGCAATGAATATCGGTCGAGGGTTCGTTAGTCTAGGGGTTTCAGAACTCTATCAAGGGGAATACCAAAACTTCTTATTTATACCTATAGATTCTCGGTTAGAGGATATTTTCATTATTTTCCCATATGGCACTATTGTATGTGTGCATCTGTTTAGCTGATTAATACACAAATATATGTTTTTCTAATTGATAATTATATTATTTAAAACATACATGGATATGGATGTAGTCATCAATTTAAGAGTCCGTGTAAAAATTCCATTACACAAGGAAATATATCATAGAAGAAATTACTATATCAAAATCACTGAAACAAGTTAGCGAACGACGGGTACATGTGTTCGAACTGCCAAACGTATTTGTTCGGGTTGGAATAGATAAATGCCTTGTATCAGATGTGATCCACGGGGTGCAAGTTTTGAGCTACCTGTGGGAAAGAAAAACGACGTTTTTTTTCAAACCAGAATTTAGTTCATGTTACTTATTAATGTAATAATTATTAAGTGTTTGTCTTTATTTTGTTTGTGGAAAAATAAGACGTACAGTTTTGTTTTTTATTATATTTAAATCATCTGTTTTTTTATTTCTTAAGAATGGACAAGAGTTGAATGCAAACAATAAGCTCGGAAAGAATTCTAGTCACATACACGCATCTGTTTATAGTTCCGATGGCATACTAATAACGTAGGTGTCAATAATTATAATATAAACTGCTTCGTTTTAACCATCAAACACTAATAAACTTGAAACGTTTTTATGCATAACTTCAATTTAGATACCGTAACAAAATTTATAAATGGCACAAGTTGTCTCGTACTTTTCTTTGTAAAAATGCAATGAAAAAGTTGCGTCATCTAAAGTAATAGAAATTAATAATATTTTGCTCGTCGAGCAATTAAAATAAAAACTATTTAATGTGTAATGGCTTAGTAGCGAAGTAAATAACCAACATTAAATTTTTTCTTGTTGTCAGTAAATGGCGTATCAGTAACATCTAATTTGCTGTCAAACGATGTCGCTTAAACATCCATCAATCCCGTCCCTACAATTCTCATTCTCGATTACTGACTTAAACGTGTCTCTCAATATAGCGTCAACTTCCATAACTTGTTCCCAACTTTGGTTTAACTACCGCTTCTTAATCTCTAATGGAATAAATATTATGATCTTGAATCTATTAGTACTCTCTGAGGTACGCGGTGCAATAAAGTGTCTTAACAGGTTAGGCACGCGCCGTGTTTACAATCAACATTCTTCGTATATACGCCGCGGGCTTGCATTTAGTTCCTCCCTCATATTACTGCCAGGAAATATCGTACATAAATCATATATATTAGGAAATATGTAGAATTCGTAAACTAATTATTCTCGACTTCATCTGTGGACGTATTTATTAAAAAGACGTGCCCACTTTTGAAAATTCTCGTTTTAATTTTTTTATTGTTTCGCTAATAATTTTTTGTTTTAGGGGCTTAATAATACAACAAACGGTATATGGATACCGGAATAACTCGGTGGTTGCAATTTTGCAATTAAGACGATAATAATGTAAGGTTATTCTGTAGCCTCATAAAGTTGATCTTAGCGATTAGAGCAAAGCGTGTCCTAGGGCTTATTAGTGGTGGTTGGATTACACTATACGTTACTCATGCCATTTTTATTCGTTAGTAAAAGATTTAGTTTGAATTGGTGAAAAGAAGAAAAGGAAAAGCTTCTTTTTCTTGTTAGATTTAGGTTTGCTTTAATAAAGATTCTTTTTTCTTTTATTAACAACTTAGAAAAACTTTTTTTTATATCAACAAATGATTTACTTATTAATTACATTGAAGAAATAATAAGTAAATAATGAAATTGAAAATTCCTTTTAAAACTTACTTAAGAAATCTCAAAAGATATCAAGACTCAAAATATCCTATTGTTCTATTTGAACACGATTGTTTCTTAAAAACAAAGATCAATTGGCACTGTAAGCATCCGAACTCTTCAAGGTTTAGAATTTTAAGAGAGAGACTAAATCTCATCGAAAACCGAAGCTGTCTTTTAGAGATTGATGACAAATGTCCAGATTGACCGTTTAATTGAGCCATCTACAGTAGCATACAGTTGTGGCTTTGCTATCCGTTACCACGAATCAGGTTTGGCTTTGTTTCCCTTCCTACTATACCAACAAACCAAGTTCTATAGCGGTGCTATTATCCGTTTCCAAGATATAAAACGAAAAGGAAAAAAATTTTTGGTGCCCGGATGGCTTGAAAAACCGTTTTCCTACCACTACCAACGCAACGATCAAGGTCCTATCTCGATACGACAACTCCTTTCAGAGACGTATTATATCTGTCAAGAGAAAAAGCAAAAGATGAACAGATCGCCTGACAGCTCCATCTTGGTTCCATGGATCCGTTTTCGATATATAAACAAAAGACGATTGGTGATCACTTAAAAGCCTTTCCCATTCCACTACTCCACTCGATACGACATCCCGTGCCCGAGATATAGAACATCTGACAAAAAAACAAGAGACGCTTAGTGGCTTTCAGAATCGTTTGAAAGCCGCTACCAACAACCAAAGTCTCATCTTGATATCACAACCAGTACCTGAGATATATGATATCCGGTAGAAAAACAAAAGACATTTAAAATTAGTCATTTTCAAGATACGTGAGTGAATCAAGAAGTAGAACATACTGCAGTTTCAGCTAATTTCACACAATAAGAATTGTGCCAAGACATGACCACATTAAGAATGTTTGTGTCTACAGAAGTCTTAACGTAGGAATGATAACGACAAGAAATTCTGAATTTTCCAAACGATTATCAGTTTCTGTTACTTCGACATATTTTTGTAATATCACTCTTGGGATTTTTTCACTATAACGTTCTTGAGTCATCAACCTCTTAACCAGTGAAAAGCTACGAATGCTCAATTTGAATCTTTTGTCAAGCTGAATAGTAAATGGTGTTGGTATACTACTATCGAAAAGGTTGGTAAAGACTGATCTAGACAATAAGATTGAAAGAAACAACAAAAGTGAAACAGACAGCTTGACGAATGAAAAGAAATCTCAACTTGAAAGTCTAAAACACGCGCTTGAGGCTTGTTTCACAAAATTTAATTTTGATCTTTGTAAAGCACATCATTTCAAACATCAAATTAAAAAGTATAATAACCAAGTTATCTGGTAAACTGTATTATATACAGTCGTAAGTTAGATAGCTAAGAAACAGCAATAAAACAACTAAGTCCCACTTTTTTGATGGCGTCAAACTTGGCTCATGTTTGATATTTATTGATAAAATAATAGCAACTGCTCAGAAAGATTAAAGATATTCCAAGAGTTGTTTTGTTTTTGCATAGTGACTATCGTGTTGGTTATTGTCGAAGTTTATCTGCTTGCTACCACTTGATGCATACCTGAGATCGGTTTGTAAATCTTTACTCGATGGCCTTACTGGATTTCCTGTTCTAATGATTCAATCGAAATCGTTTTCACGATCTGCAGATGAACAAAGAACTCTGTCTCTATGGTGATTATGTCGCAATATCGCAACGGTTTGTGTAAGGTGTGGTAGTATTCAAATCCAACACAAGCTCGCAGTTGTCTATTTTGCAGCTATACTTAAGTCATTTAAAGGGTGCCTGTCGATATATTTATGGAGCTCTAAAGATCTTGTACTTGTACTGAAGGGTAAGGAATTAACAATTTATTATAAGTTTTACGATACATTTAATATCTTTTGAGTGTTACAAAAACATAAAGATAAATCGAAAAAAATTCTGTTTCTGCCTTTGATAATAAACTACTCACAACTAATTATAACACTGCAAGGAAAGAAGTGATCAAAATAGAAGATTCTTAAATTGACTGCTTATTTCATTAGGTGGTGCAATCTAAAGACTTGACAATGAATAGAAGAAGAAATTCTGGAAAATTAGTTGAAAAACAAAAATAACTTCCAATATTTCTTTTTTAGTCACTTCTGTAGTATTCAAGAAACTTTTCGGTTTTGATCTGATTCCATCGTCAAAGATTTCTCATAAATTTTATTAATTTTGTGGAGAATGAAACGAATGGACAAAATAATGTATTATAGTATTCATTTTGCTAAGGCCAGAAACATGTGATTTTTGTATTTTGAGCCTTCTTAAGACTTACGGCTTGCCAATAATCAAAAACTGCCGAAAAACTATGCAGACAAAATCTTCCGTCTTTTAGAACAAATCAGTTTTATCTCTTTGAATATATGTACTATAAATAACTGATACTGAATATCAATATAGTCGTGCCCAAAACTTATCATTTAAGGTAACTACTTTGTTTAATCTTAAAAACAAAAGATTTTCCATACTGTACTTGGGCATTCTTCATATTTTGAGTGTAGTATATCTAACAAATGGCATTGAGCTTCTTTCTTACTTCCCAGATCTAATCCCTTCTTATTACTTAATCTGTAAATTCTTCTTCTCATAAAATACAGGATGCCTTGAGAATTCGTGTTACTTTCTCTCGATTTTTATTCCGTCTAATAAAAACCCTCTGGCTTCAGTATTGTACTTCATCTATGGTTTATATTTCGATCGTGTTTGATGTCCTGGTCTTCTTTATTTTATGGAAACGTCGTTTCTTTCAAGGGTTTGTCAAAATTTTCTCTTGGAATTTTGAAATTTTCATTTTTACTATATGACCTAGTTAAGTAATCAAGTATCCTGTCATCCCTAATTAAAACCAAATTCATTTATTTAGTTTCCACTCCAACGTAAGCTTGTTAGCTATGATGAAATCAAAATTATTTTACTTTTTCCAAAAGGAGAGTTTACCTCTGGGCAGTTCAAATTCTTCACTTGGGCTAATATCTTTATGGATAATTTAGAAGATCGAATTATTTGAATTAAATCTTCCCGAGAAAGTTGCTTTTTGATTTAGAAGTTTATATCCAATGCTATAGACACAACACACGATATCTATCTTGAAATCGAAAATTTACAAATTAACTACTCGTTTTGCAACTCTTGGTACATTGGCCAAACACTTAGAAATTCTGATGTTACGCTGTTACAAACACAACCATCTAGACACATCCAATTATGCAAAACATTTAATAGAACACAATCACTATGACCCTATGACCACAAGCAACCACATTACATTTTTATACTTTTGCAACAATTGTTTTCGAAGCATGTGGAATTTACAAACACATGAATGGGCAGCAGATTCACCTTATAAAATCGTCGTTGCTACAATTTCTGGTTGATTTTAGATAAAGTAAGGTGGCTGCCATGATAATCTGTTTATCTATGCCTTTGATAATGATATGCATATATCAAAACGCTTCAGTCAAACAAAGTGAATTTCATTATTGTAATTCCGATTGACGAAACGTTTAGTTATAGCAACAAACCGGTTTGTATTAGTGACGGGGCCCTTTTTGTTTTCAGCATTAATTTTAGTTGTCCTGCCGAGATTTTTGTTGTAATAACGGAAATTTCTATTATCGCGATTTTGTCTCAGCGCAAATTAAAAGATAACAACATTGGACCTAATACTGACCCTTGCGATACCCCCTTCGTTATATACTAATAGTCACAACTTCTTGCTTTTCAGCAGATAAATAAATTTTGTAGATTTACATTTTTTAATAGTGTTTACCTCTACTATTCTAATGTTATCCATGATAGCGCTACTAGCTCCTTTTTTAGTTAGTTTAGATTTCGGCTTTTGTTTTTGTTATCGGTACACAATTTTATATCCTTGACGGAAGTCTTTTTTTGGACATCGTTTCTTATATGGTTATACTATTCCGACTGTGCTGTTTCTATTGTGCTGCGCTATTTCTATTCTTTTGTTTTAAATGTCAATTTTATTAAAATTAGTTTTTTTTTCTAAAATTACACTTCTATTTTCCTCACGTTTAAATTAATAAAAAAATATATTTGACTGTTTGTCATTTGTTATCTTATTCTTTATTCAGAAGTAATATTCTTTATGCAAGTAATTAAGGCGGTGCGTTGTTTACACAATTGATTTATAGAATTAAAAGATGTTCATCGCTTTTTGTAATAATTAGAACGCAAGGAGGTAGGTATAACACTCCTTTGTTGTCATATTTCTTCGCCGTCGAACGGTTTTATTTTAAAAGTGACCTATGTGTGTAAGTAGAATCAACAAACTTAGATTTCATAATAAATAAATAAATCTAATACCAGTGATAGATAATGTCTCGATGACCTTTTTTATTTCCAGAATTCTAGTAATTTGCTTACGGTCAATTCTCAGTAATTTAAAGCAATGGAAACATTTTCTTCTTATTAATATGTATAAGATCAACGTGAAGCCTGTGAAATTGTATTAAAAACTGTGACAAAAGGCAAACACTCCTTAACTTATGCAAGAATTACGTTTTGTAAACTTTCACGTCAATGGAAATTTACAAATATTGGAAATTGTACCATTGATATATTCCGTGATTTAATCTTGTTAGTTTTCTCTGATTTAGTAACCAATGCAGGCAGATAACAAACAAAAAGGATAATTGTCTCCCTCTTCCCCTGTAGGTTCTCGAAATAATACAGTAGGGTTGGATTTTTCGCGTGCAAAAGGTGAGGTTACTTCTCAAGCTGATGATCAAAAACCTTGCAAACAGAGATATTTGGTTGGGTCCATTTGTAATATCAATCGAGAAACACCATAAATACGTTAATGGGCTACTAGGTTACAAAATTAATTTCGATCAAACACAGTACGTATTCAGAATCTTTCGAACCTCAACCATTCTAGTACACGTACCTCAAAAAAATGACGAGTTTAGAGCGTAAGCTAAGTATGTAGATCTTCGACGAGAGAATGATGAAAACGCGTCCCTTTAAATTGATCCAATGCGTTGGTAAACATTCGATTCTTAATTACGTCTAATAAATATTAAAGCGACATAAGATTCCTACCTTTCAAAATTCCCAGCTGTCAAGTAGGATTTTCCGGCAAGAATTGTGTTAATTTTGTGTGTAAAAGTGTTATGAGGGTTTTCACAGCGTTTTCCCAAATAATTCTAACGAAAGATTCTTCAAGGTTTTCTTTTCATTGCGTGGTTTGCATATTACTTACAATGTTTTCAAATCTTCTATTTACATTACTTTTGTTTTATCTTTTACAAAAAACATGGCTTATTTTAAACTTGAAACATTCAATAAAATGCGAAATGATTTTTCTTAAGAAAACATTTTGAATTAAGAATAGATAACTGGATTATAAAAGGAATCATAGAAAAGGTTAGGCTAGTACATGTACTACATCATGAAGAAGTATCATGAAAGATTTCATCAGGGAAAAAAGTTTGTTGAAGACAGAGATAGCTGGAGTCCTTCGTGTCGAGGTTAATTTCCGACAAAAGCTAAATAACCAACGATTAGCGTAAGGATCAATTTTTCTGTCAGATGTAACCTTGTAATGAGATACTTAGCATTGTTAAGACCGTATTGCGAAAAGGATCATCCGGATTAGGCGGAATCCTATGTTTATTATTATTAGAGGTTATCCCATGGCAGTGCAGTACATTGTGACCCATTTTTGAAGTATTCATACTTTCTAGCTTTTCAAGCCAAATTCATTCGTGGAGACGAAAGTTGGCAGTCTTGTTTTGTTTTTCTGTTATAAAAAGGAATTTTGAATTTCTCATCATTTTGAAAGTTCTGCCATTTCTTTTCTGTTAGAAATATTATGGTATACACGACAGCAAGCTAGTTATACTAAATAAATTCGTTACAAATGTATTTAGAGGCAAAAATAAGATAATTTTTCTTATTTTTGGTACATATTGCACATTAATATCGTTTAAACCTCTCCATAGGGAGCGCTGTAACCCACAATATGCACCTTACTGTGTCTAATATGTTTTACGTCCTGTTAGAGAAGCTACGTGTGGTTACATTTTTAAAGAGAAACATTGAAAGCAAGAATTTGCGATAGTTTTTGCTTATTTATCAAAAATTACGAAAATCATAGTGAATAAAAATAGATCTGTCCCCTAAATAATTTCTTTTGCTTGTTACATTGCATGTGCAAGTTTATCGAATGGTTGTGGCAAATAACTTGCATACCAATGATCAATATGTTGACATGCTACAAGTATTTTTTGAGTTCCGCAAAAATAGTGCCGCAGCTGCAAGAATCTACCATCAAAGATATCCTAATCATTGCATTTCTCATAGGCAAAGCTTTTTAGCAGCGAAAGTGGTCAAATTCAAGCTAGTACTGGACGAAGACATCGTGTTCGTACTGCGGAATTCGAAGAAGCTATACTGGAAACTTAAGAATGTTAACACTGTGGAAGAGTTGCGCTAAATACTTTTTCAGGCAGCTGATGAAGTTTGTAATAAGCGAGAAGTTTTTGCAAGAGTATGTTTGAAATAAACTTAAGACATTCATTGTTTTGAAAAAAGCTATTGTATAGTTTACTGCTTTTTATTCTCTAATATCGTTTTTTGCAAATTGTAGTACTTGGTTTGGTAAGATTGATACTTCTGATTCCAATTTTATTGATCTGTTATCTTGAACAAAAAATATTACAGAGGAAAACAATTTTTTCGGTGCCTCTACTAGAAATGTAGTCAGTTACAGCGCCCCCTGTGGAGAAGTTTAAACAATATTAATGTGCAATATGTACCAACAATAAAACAAGCACCAGTCCAAATTTGAACTGAGGTAGGTTTAGTTAATTGCCTTAAATAATTTTGCCTCGAAACTCTCCCATATTGTTTGTGCAACTTTATTAAAAAATAAAAACACTCTGTACATTCTACAGTACAGTATGGAAATAGTATCGATTAGATTGTGTAACCAATTATTTATTTATTATCACATGAAATAATGGAGTTATCAAACATTAAGAAATTGAAAGCGTCGATTAAAAAGCTATTGATGAATTTTGTGTGTTACATCAACTTTTTACACTTTGTTTTATTAGGTCGCATGAAAATGAAAAGTTAACTCTTTTATTTATTTAGTTTCTTATTCTTTTTTTATCAACAAACTCTTTCATGTGCTTTTAGAATAATTCAGTTGCAATTAAAATTTAAAACATGTGAAAGGTGGAAAGATGGATATGTGTTTCAGATTCTACTGAAAAAAAGAGAATATCAAGCAGAGTTGCTTAATCTAAAATTCACGCGAGTTTAGTTAGTTTCTTAGAAGAATTCCTGTTTGGTTTTAACAATAAATGCATTACAGTCTTGAGGTTATGTTATAGATGTTTAGTTAGACTTGTTGAAAACAGGTAAGTGGTTTTCAATTTTTAAAGAATTTACATTAATAATATCTTTAGGTTTCCTATTTGAATAGGAATTGCTATTCTGTGCGCGAATTCTGACATTCTGGACTCCGATCAAATGTATACTATATCTTATAAGATTCGTTTTCAAGTGCTATATGTTATAGTCGAGTATATCTCTGTTTTGCAGGTCCATGCCAATTTTCCATCAAATTTAATATTTTCAACTGCAGCTATCTCAGAATTTGCATTTCAACAAAATTAAAGGAGAAAAAAGGTTTTAGCTTGTATTATTTTTCATTTTCTCAATTTTTAGTGTAGATTTATTCTATTTTACAGGCATATACATAATTTTCAAGCAAGTCCGTGAATGCATTTTGTTGGAATTGTAAACGTTGGTAAGTCTCATTTCTTTTTTATTTCTAGGTACAGGGAGTAGTTTCTTTTTTTATTCTCTGCTTGTTTATTCTCGAAGTAGGACAAACTTATTAACTGAAAAAGGATTTCTTATTTACGTAATTATGTAATTATTGTCAAAAAAATGTTTAAATGGTACTATAAAAATATACCTATGTGTGATTGAGTTAGTCATAACCATGTCTTTTATGGTATACTGTTTTTACACTAAAGACTGTGAAATGAATAATTTCTTTATACATTGGCACTTCGGTTCAGATGATCTAATAGAAAATGTTCATATATCAAAACTATGGAGTATGACATTTGCTTAGCGAGATAACACAATTTATACTTATAGGAAAAGAAAGAGTTGTAATTCTAAATTGTCAGTCAATCGTAATTTTGTTACCTCTAAAAGATTATATGTAGTAGCAAACGAGTATTATTTAAAATTCTGAGTTTAGATATCGTTAGGTAAATACAGTTACATGATTGAATTTGACTCGTTCTTTCTAATTTTAACACATCTCTTTGCAAAATACTATTTAGAGGTGGGTGAATCTTCGTGATATCTGTACTATCCTGTACAAACAAAGATTTCTGATTCATCACGATCATGATTGATTCTCTTAGTAAAAAACGTGATTCGAAAAATTATCTGTTTTATAACCTGATTGTATTTTTGCGCATAAACAGTCAATAGTAAAAATACATACCAAGCTGCTGCGATATTTTGGTTAGTATGTTAGAGACTGATCTTCGTTCGCAAAATTGAAAAGACAAACTTTCATTTGATTGAATTACCCAGTCATGAATCATAGAATACTGAATATCTAAATATGCGTACTGATCGCCAAAGTCGAGTCAGTTTGAGTAGAATCACACCAGATTAATAAAGATTCAAAGATGCTAAATTTGGGCAAATTCGGCTGAACTGGATTTTTCTGTTTGGAAGTCGCGACAAGCAGTTATCCTGCATTTTTTTTTATTTGTTTTTATCAAATACGACGGCTAAACCGACTAGCTTCACTGTACATGGTGGCGTTGCAGATTTTAAGGCTCTTTTAGTATCGTACCAGTTCACATTTTGCAATATTTATGTTGCGTCAATTTGAGCATCAGATAACAAAGATGGTTGTATTACTTTTCATAAACTCCCCGTATAATAACTTACATAGAAATATCCTGGTTATGCGCATTTATTGGAAACAAAAGATATTTTTATTAAGTTTTATATAATTCTTATAAATTTTTTCATACTTTTAAGATACTTATGTAGCAAGAGAACAATGTAATGTTGAACTTTGACAATTGTTTTTTACGTGAATTAAGAAAAACCTAGAAATTGGAAATGAAATGTCATCTATGAATAGAAACAATGAAACAAAAATAATAATTTTCTTTTAGGGTCCACACTAGCCATAGGGGATGGTATGAAATTAAGTAAAATCAACGTTAACATACGCAGTACAATTGTGAACGTCTATCCTTCATAAAAACAATATTGGGTAGGTGGGATCAAGTCCCTAAGGAGCCCTGGCCAGCGGTCACTATTCCCTTTTCTGATAATTCAATAACGGCCCGTCAGCAGCTCTGCCTTACTTACACCATTTATCATTACCGACGATATATATCTTCAAAAGCTCCACGAAACTAAATTTGTAGTAAAACAAAAAACTGCTATAAAACATTGCCGTATAACTTTTCTAAATAATCGAAATTCTTTCTAAATTCTCCGTTTTTGTTATATATCAAAAAATTAATGAATACGAACGGTTAAAAATGCTTTTTTCGGATAAGATCGAAATGTTATTTAAATTTAATTGTAATACGCGAACCAAAATGCAACTTAACTAGCACCAAGCCACTAAACCAATTTTTCTCTTCGAACTCAAATACGAATTCGACGGTTTTTCTATAATTTCACGGTCTCGAGCTTCTCACCGCATTATAAAAAGATTGGTTACGTGATGTAATGACCGATCCCTTATAGGTACGCATACTTTCCCATGATCTTTTTTATAATACTCACCACGTAAACTTGGTTATAAAATTGTTGTAAAAACGTAACTAGAAACGGGGGTTTGAGGGAGAAACATAGTCAGTGTTACGTAATAAAGATGCATTAAAACGAAAGAACAAAAATGTTTTCTATTAGGACATTTTATCATGTTTTTGCGTTATTCTTTACTATCTACGTTTATATTTATGTACTGCATGAAATATTTGACCATTAGTATAAAAGACCCTGCATACAGAACAATCGTGATAAAAGTATGTGGGAAACTTTCAAGATTTAGCTTTGCACTTGACATAAAGCCTCAGATTTTAAGATCATGCCGCAATCGCGATTTTAAAGTGCATTTACTCCGATGAATATAACATTAAAATGCTGTAAACCTCGAAATGCTTCTCGTAATACATTTTATGACTTTTTTAAGTTTCATCGAAATAAGTTAGATTTTTGCGTGTACTCAGAGGCGATGTGTGGTTGGGGAAATCTGCGTAATTCAAATCTCGTTTGAAATCCGAAACAAAGTCCCTAACCCTCTAGATCGATGTCAATTCATTAAGACTGTATAAGTAAGAATGTTCAAGCGCAGCCTAATTCTGCATAATTATTTCACTTAGAACCCTCGCCGCCGCAAGTACACGAATTACGGCTGTAAATTTTCCAAGTTTGGTTTACAATAAGCACCACCTAATTTTATCATTCTCGGGCGGGAATAGAATTGGATTTGCTAGTTGAACAGCGAGGGTTCGTGATTAGATTTACATGTTGTAGTTTGGGGGACATTCCGTGCTCGTCAAAGCCCCTTTCGTGATGACATACTTTCAATCAAACCAAATATGTATGTCACCCGCCCTCGCTTCAATTACCGCTTCTTCATAACTACCGTCACCGTGCCTGTTTCATGCTTCTTCCTACATTGCCGCTTCATTTACCGGGGTGTATACTATCGCGTGACTAAGTAAATACGCTTGATTCATTTGCACGTTTTGCAACCGTTTACGTTCTTAATTATTCTGTGTACCTAATAAAACTGCCGATCCGCATTTCCCCTCGCGAATGATTCTTTTATGTTTCTCGCAGTCGAAAGAAAATAAGTTTAAATAAAACAACGATCAAGGGTTGTAGTTTTTTATCGGCAAAATAACTGTTACTGTTTCTAAAATATTTGTACAAAACTTGAAGCGAACGGACATCTTACAAAATTACAATTCAAGAGCACGTATCACCAGCAAATGGCTGTAATGCAAAGCACACAGGAGCAAGATGGCTGCCTAGTTTAGTATTCCAGAATCGTAAATTGAGATTCAGGACAGTGTCACTGTCTTAACCTTATATTGCAAGCATAAGAGTGTACGGAGTAAGAAAATTAAGAACCCTGTCCGGATAATCGTTCTGTCAACTTCAAAAACAGTTCGCAGATAGCTGGCTGCCTTACACCCCAGAGCCCCTAGTTACAACATTTATTATTACGAGAAACTCTTAAATTTTTTGTTTTTTGTATTTATTTACTTACCTTTAAGGGATTTATTAGGTGGTGGACCATCTCGATTCCATGGTGGATCTCCATGTCCAGAGAAATCACGAAGTTTCAGGTACGAAATCGTCAGCCTGATGATGCTGGCTTTATCTAATTGAGAGGTAATGGCAGCTGGTAACGGTAACATTTTTGCAAGCTCGTAAAATTCGAAATTTTCTTTTCCTCTTCTCGATCGAGCCGCATCTCTGCTTTTTTCCTTCCTCAGCTCGAGTATACTGTAACAATATTCCATGTTTAATTACAGAATGTAACTTAAATATTTAAAAATAACAACGGAATTGTTTAACTGGCAAAATTTCGGTTCGAGCTTTTGGGTTAAATGGGTGTTAAACAAGTGTAAACGTTGCGTGCTATCGTGGAAAGCTTGAAATAATAAAGAGTAGGCCGTATTGAAATCAGAGCTCCCAAAGGGACAAGTCGAGAATGAAAAGCTTCGGAATCGGGGCAAGGCGAGTTGGACACCGCTCCCTGAGGATGAATAAAAGTGAAAAGTAGCAGAGGCCAGGGGTTAGTGCGCCGAAGATGATGATTAGACGTTCCTAAACTGAAATGTCCTGCGGTAAGTGGGGAATAGCGTTGAAGGAACTAACGTTGATGAAGAAGGGCTAAGTTTACGACTTCGAGGTCTACACGTACCTGGAATCTAATCACGAGAGTGTCACTCAAACAAAGCTTTCGGAAATCGAAATCTTTGTTGTTTAATTTGTTATCCAGCAGTACTAGTCTAAAGATAGCTTTAAGTAATGATCAGCATGCTTTGTACGAAGAGTCTATAAAGAGAGAAGTTAAAATGATCGATTTTACGAGCGAACGTTGCAGATGCGCAATTTTAAATGGTAATTGATTTTCGATGTAGATATGATTAACATAAGTTACTTCGTACCATATAAGAAAAGTAGTGTCGGAGTTGTTAGGAGTCGGAGGTCCCAAGGGAAGATAGTCGTTAGCGCGACACGTCACCGCACGTACGGTAGGCCATAAACCTCCATCCGCGGCTGCCAGTCAGCACTCCGGCGAGTGTCTTGCTTTTACCGCTACCCGGACGTGGGCCATTTGGAAATCCAATCGGCTAGGGAGAGCGATTGCTTGCGATGCACACATGAGAAGATAAAAGGCCCGTCCGTGGTCCCCCGGGTCTTGGCAAGGTGTCGCCAGGTACAGGGCGGCGAGCGAGGATGCCGATAACCTAATAATCGCCCAGCGAGGGGTAACTCTCCACGGACTGAAACGACGGTTGAACTAACGTCGACCAATTTCGCTCAATTTTACCAAAAGTTCGACTTAATTTTGTTTTCACACGCTGCCCCTCACAAATACCGTAAATTGAGCAGACGCGTTGCCGACAGAAACAATTCTTTGGGCCAATTTACTGCTAAGGGTCCCAAGCGTCCGGTGCGCGGCACCTACTGTTATTGCGGTCGCGTTATGATCACCTCTGATAGTTTTTTCGTTTTATCGAGCTAAAGAAGGGCAGTATAAGATAATACGATTATATCGGGGGAATAACGCTTTATAGGGGAAAACGAAAATAAAATGAAAACAAGTCCAATTGTCGCGAACGGGATTTGTAGATTCTGGATTCGCAGCCGCATTTCTACGGCCCCAAGCGGCACTTTCAATCACGGAGATCACTACTTAGCTTCACTCACACGGATTTGTATGAATCACCTATGTTCAACTTTATTTCTAAATCAAGTCTCGTTCTTTCCTCTTAATTTCCTCCCACAAAGCTCTAATGCTGGAAGTTGAAAAATACTGCCTATATTATTGTAAGTTTTACTCAAATTACGAATTAGCAATAAAAGGGATCAGCAAGTTATTTGCCTGTCGTACCTACTATTTTAAAATGTGAAAGCGCAAATAACATTTTGTCGTGAAGTGACTTCCCTTTCATAGCTTTTGAATTCACAGTCTGTTGTAAAAATGTAGTAAAGCCCAGATTTTGATAGCTCGCAACATTTACACCGCGTAACTGCATCATAAACAGACGTATTCCTCTCTTATAGGAAAGAAAGGTCAGCATTTTTCTCTTTTTTATGCTTATACTGGAAAATCTCTCGAATATCTTGACAAATTACACTTAGCAAATGTCTTAATCCTTGTTTATAACCAAAAGGCTATAAGGATCCTCACTATAGAACATCAAAACAATTTTTCATAACAAACCTTTCAAATATTTGACCGGATAGTTGTGCGAGATCATCAAAAAGTACACATATGGAATGCAATGATAAATTTTAAATACTGAATTATTTACCCCCCTAGATATTTTGCAACAGATGTGAATGTAAGTTTTTGTTCGGAATCGAGAATAGAGAAGGGTAAAAAAAAGACATGTTTAACTTTTAATGAGGGGCATATTTTTATAAATCTAATATTCAGTATTGAGATTTCATTAATTGATGTTTCTGGAAATTGTTGGAATATTTTAAAGGGTTGTTACGACTCATCGGTAGATAAAGATTATTAACTCGAGAAATCTTTAGAATATAAACCAATTAAGTTGTTAAGAAGTTATCTAACTTGTCTTTTTGACAATTTTTTATAAAATGCACACATGGTTCAAGTTTCTTCTATTAATCATTTGCAACTTATATATTGCGGCATGTCTTTTTTCGATTCGTTTTTTCAACTGCACGTGTGTGTGCCATTATGTGATACACTAGTAACGTTTTGTTTTGTTTTAGAGGCGGCGCCTTATATGACAAAGAACATGCTTGATACCTGTTTGAAAATTTCTATACGTATTGAAGCAGTAAGATACCGACTATTTGAATGCCTGCATCACGGCAATCAAGTATGTCAAGTTTCGTTGAATTCTAAACACAATTAAGAAGCTTCTCCCTTGATATAAAACATGAAAGACGAGCTGGGGATGAGTTGTTTAACACAATTGAAAAATTCCTCTTACAACTAGAAGTAACATAGACTGTAATGATCAGAACACGAGTAACCTCAAGAAACTGGCATTTTTGATATCGTTTGACTTACGCGCATGAGTAGTGGAGCTTATGTAATGTTTCCAAACCAACAAATATGTACCTAAGTGGCAAAACTCGATCTATCCCTTTGATTTTGGTCCAAACGGTAAAGTATAAAGTGAAGCAACCAAGATCTTTTTCTTGCAAATCTAGAATAGACAACGGGAAAGATTATGATGTTTTGAAATCATTGATCACTTCTTTAAAACATGGCAAATTATTATTGATGAGCATCATTTCTGTTAATTAGAAAGAAATGAAGAAAACATTCCAAATTTTTGCTGGCAAATTGTTCTTTTAAGTTTTAACTAAACTATTATATGGGAATAATTCACTTGTACCTGAGGTTTACAAAGATCAATGTACAGTCAAAATGACATTACATACAGCGTTTGCAAAAATGGTGCTACATCATGCAAAAAATGGCGCTGTGCGTAAATACCAAACCAGTGCCATGCGAAAATCGATTGATTCTCAAAATTAGTAAACTGTTAGCAACCTAACGCTTAAAATCTGAAAATTGAGGATTTTAGCAGACAGCATGCTGTTGGTCTTCTTTTTCATTATTCAGCTTCTCATTAAAAAGATAAAATATCCCTAAGGTATGCTGTAAGTGCTGCTTTCGCAAAGCCTTAAATTTCTGAGGTTGAATATTTGTAAATTTGCGAATGAATCAATTTCTAGAAATCCCCAAATATAATTCAAAACTATATTTCCAATCATTTTAAATGTTTGGAGTGGTTTAATGCAAGATAACATTGTCTAGCCGAGTTGAAAACAGCCTGTTTTCGCATTTGGGAGGGATTGGATCCTGAAAATGATGACAATTCTAAAATCAAAATCATTTACAGTTAATAAAATGACTGAAGAAATACTGTTGTCATTAAATGTAGAACAAGAAGGCAGTTCCAAACCAACATTGTCTGATATCATAATTAGTGAAATTCAGAAAATGGAAAAAAGGTGACTATAGAAAACAACACAAAAGCAGATCGGTAGAAATTATAAGTAAGGAAATATTAACAGAAAAGAAAACTCCCACGGTATCATAAGCTACTGAAAATTCTATGGATTTATATTACTTAAAAGAGAATAATAAAAAATATCCCTATGCAAACATAGAATAACACTTAAATGAAAGTAGATAGGGTAAGAAACAATGAAATCAGAAATAAATGCGAGATGCAAGATGTCATCAGGTCGATGCAAAATAGAAGAAAATGAAGAAGCTAGAAAGTCCAAAGATGGTTTACAACAGATTTAGCAAAAATTGCTATGGCTGGATTTCCCTACACAAAGTCATGTCTATAGAAAAGAGAACCAAAAGATTCATAAAAGGCACAAGAAATAGTAGAAGCTAAAGAACTGATATTTTGTTGAGTTGCATATTGTAATACTAGTTGATCATGGTCTACTAATTTTTCAGTTAAATTGATTTTTTTAATGAATATCTGATTCTTAAATAAAGTTTAGGATACCTTTTTGAATCAAATCTGTACGCAAAAAATTCACACATTCAAAATTGCTTACAGCTCCAAAATATGTACTCGCATAACGTTGAATCCTCTAATCGACACTTGTCACTTATCTGTCAAAATCATTCATTTTTCAAAATAGTGTGTGTAACCAAACTAACCATCATGGCCTAACAACTTTGATGTGTGCACAAAGATATAGAAGATCCACCGGAAAATCGCCAAAGAGCTGGAATATGCTACTTTGATTGTCATTATCGTTATTCGGAAGTTCAAAAATAGTTTGAGCAAAATTGATAGCTGGAAAGATCAGAGCACAGTTTATCCTTAACCCTAACATCTCCGTCTGGGGCGTGATCAAGAAGCTGAACTGGTTTCATTAACTAGTCCAGAGGGTCAAAAAGCAATCAGGATTTCAAACCTATGAAGTCAAGTTAGCTCCATCGCGGGATGCTGGAGAAAAACAGCAAACAAAGACCTGGACGAGAAAGTTGCACGCTAACTTAATCTTGATGAACGACGAGACCTGCGTTAAGAATCTAGAATTCTTCATCACAAAGGATCGGACGGTGATTGTAATGGAGAAGTCACCAAAGTGCCTTGTCTAGCAAGAAATCTGTACGTGTTTGTTGTAAAACTGATTCTTTAATAACAAAAAGCACTAGAAATCAAAATATTTACAAATTAAACCATTTATGAAATTTCACAACGGATCTGTTTTCTTTTGGCCGAACTTGGCCTCAGTAGGGAAACAGTTAAATGGATGAATTACAACAATTTGGATTTTGTGCCGAAGGAGTTAAACTCTTTCAATTGCTACAGAGCTAATGCCAACAGAAAGATTTTAGGCGATCGTGAAGCAGATACGATGGATATGGTAAATACAAAATTTTGCAGTCGGTATACTGAAGATTGAGTTAGGTAATTTCTTCTAGACTGTATTCTCTAGGTCTGAAAGATGGTGCAGAGATTTTCTCATGTGCAGACCAGAAACAACTATTTAGAAATTTATACCTGCCTGTTTGTTGTTTTTTTATTAAAAAATAAATTTCATGCTTGAAAGAGAGAACAAAAAACTGCTTAAGAGACCTCCTCACCAAAAACAGGCACTATCATGTACCATTAAAAACAAACGAAACGAAAATGGGAAAAGTACAAGAATCTAAGAGCAATCTGACTTTATAATTTTCAAAAATACCAATTCATACTTAACATAATTAGATGATGTTGAAGATAAATTCTGAAACACATTTCCAAGACGTGGCGTCGGAACTATAATTTAATATTGAAGTTCAAGGAATTTGGCCACACACCAACGACATATCGAAGCTTAGCCCCGTGTGGAATAAATTGAAACATTTCTAAATTACGGTGATCTATGGTTTAATTAAATTATTAGTATGGGCACCTCGTTATACATAGATAAGTGTTCACTAGCTTTTTGCTTTTTGGTTGGCTATTCTTTTTAAGTCACAATCGTAGTTCTCGCAAAATAAAAAGTAAATTGGATGTGCATCAAACTTTCTTTCAGTCACTGTTGTCAAAATTAATCAATCAGTTGAGAACTCGTTAGCTTTTTCTGTTGCGAAAAAGCGGTGGTCAGTCTTTACATCACAGATTGTATCTTTGAAGATGATTTCTTCACTCTGTCTCAACAATAACATTTAAGAATCTTGGTGTCTTGTGTAACTTAATAGTGGGATTCTATAGTTTAACGGGTAATACTATTCTTTGGGCTTTACGGTAGGATTTTAGATATTGTTCAGGTTTTTATCAATTTTGGCATTCTTGGGTTTCGACAGGTCTTAATGATATCTATAGACGCTTGTGTGTCAATATTGATTTTCATTATATTCTCTAATGCATTAAGCTTGTCAGATGCGTGCTGTGTTTCAATATAATGTTTTGGCATCGTTTAACCAAGCATTTCCGAACCAACTTCATACAGACCCACTTTTCAGAAATTTTCGAAACCTCTGCCTACGTAGCTTTGGCAAATCTTTTTACCAAAAAGACATTAGTTCCAAATGGAGTTTTTTCTTGATATTGTCTGTTTCAACATGATTTTGTCGGGAGAATCGATTTTTGATAGTTATCTTGACTGTAACTTATAAAGAAAAAAATTAGTAACTTCTTGTACGCAATGGTTATTGAGAAAATATGACATGAAAGTTTACAGTTATATTCTGCTCCATTATATAATCTTTAATTTCAGATACAATCGGATAAATCTGTTTCATTTGTTTCATTTATTTGGTCTTGTGGTTATGTTTTTTATAATCCTCTACCATGTTTTTATATTTATAATTAATCGCTATAGTTTGTTATATGCTACAGAAATCTTGGAAGTAGAACTAGAGAGAATTTAAAGAACATTTGGTAGTTAATTACTATAGTTAAAATGCTTATTTTTGGATTTTTAGTTTCTTTAGGTAAATATCATGACAAAGCAGAATCAGAATAAAATAAATATAGGGCAATCTTCGCCGTCTCATGCTTACTTAGCTCATTCGATTCTAAGATTATTGGAAAATTACATAAAACTCAAAAAAAAGAAAGTTTTCTTTGCTGTTCTTGTTGCTTATCAGACTTCTTTTGTCTTCTGAAGTTTAAGCATTTAAGATTTTGCAAAGCATAATGTTATTCTAATGTAGTAAAGAAATATTTCAAGACTTCTAACTCACCACCAGAAAAATTCCATAAAATAGTTCAATCAGAAAGAAAACATGACAAAGCTAAAATCCTCAAAGTAGGATTGATTTTCAGTACAACAAACAATTGAAAGTCATCTGATCATGGTGTTTATGCAATTTTTACAGTGTTTCTCCTTTTATTTTTAGTTTAAAGACTCGAAAGCGTTAATTGTTTTTGGCAGATATAAAAAAAATTATATTATTATTATAAATAATAAAATCGATTACTCCATGTAAGACAAAATCACGACAAATTGGGAATTTTAAATTGATAATATCTTCTCCGGTTTCCCACAATTGCATACAATCAGCGAGGAATGTGCAATATTGATAAACATCCACCATGCATTGCTTAAAACCACGATAACTTGCATTTCTGGTCTACTTATTAAATTGCGGTCGGTACTTTTTTCTTTTTCGAATCACTAAAGGTATTTATGGATTTCTGCAATATCTGATTCTTAAAATTTAATTTCTTTGTTACCTCTGGGATTATCTTAACCTTTTTATATATTTTGTTCACTCAAGTATTTGAGGTTCAACAATTTACCCAGTGGTTTAGAATTAATAATAAAATATTTGCCTTGATAGTTTTTATCAATTTAGATATAAAACCACAAATAAATAATGAGACCAACTTGTTTTTATTTATTGATACTTTCATTTAAAGGTGATAAACATTTTGAAAATAATGAAATATTTCCAAATCTTACGTTTCTGATTTGTTCTCTGGAGAAATATCACTCCAATATGAAGAATGACAGATATGGTTCAGAAATATTTACTAGGTCTAGAAATTTGTACAAGATGTTAGAAATTGAATTGATAGGTGGAAGAAAAGAAGCCTAATTCAGATTATATTTAGATATAAGACAGGCTGTTTGGGGAAAGAATCTGTAACTATCTTAATAGCAGACTTCTCCTATAGTAAAAAAAATATTTTTGAGTCGTGAAGACGAAAGTAGTAGGAATTTGCAAGTAACTCAAAATTAGGAAAATCTCGACGCTACATACCACAAGAATTTTATGGAAAATATATAAAAAAGTCTAAAACTGATTTTGGCATCAAATTTATAGCAAATTAGTACTGCATGCCAAAAGTATCTTTGGAGAAGAAAACACTCTAAGGGTGAAACCAAACAATTTGGCAATACTATATGTTTTATGTTACATTTTTAAGTCTTTTGTACTCAAATAGATTTCTGTCTATTTTATAGAGTTTTGAAGAAATTTATTATGGTCTTATCTATTGCTTTGCGATATCAAACAGTTGATATATTATTGATGCTTGCAAATCATGGAATTAAGTGTTTTTATTGTTTGTTGAAATGCCTAAACCATATATGCTATTTTGAGCAAATGGAATTTGTTGTATACTTCTTTTAAAACTACAATTACCTACTGACCTTTCTTTTTTCTTGCATATTTTTCCCTTAACATACTATTTTTTTGTTTTGGAGACAGCACATATTTGCTGGAATATTCTTTTAACAAAACTGGCCATGTTTCAATTTTCAGTTTTGTATGTTCCTTATAAAATTTCATATTGAAATACTCAGTGTAGGGACATTTTCTTAATTGAAAGAAAATTGTTAATTGTAATATTTGGAAAATGAATAGATTCCCCAATTTTCATAGGTGTGTTAAATACTAATTGTCTACAGTTGTACCTAATTCTTTTGTAATCATCACCATAACCCTTTGGTGCTCTTCATGCATGTGCAATTGATATGCATTTTTCGAACCTTATGATCATTTGTTTTCATTAATTATTACGTTTTGTTAATTTTGACAAATATTTTGTAAAAAAACAAATGATCATAATTTTATCCAATATCATCTAGTAGTTTCGCTAATAACACAACTAGCATGCATGTAATTCATAAATAAAATTTATAATTACAAAATTGGTGAACTCATAGCAGATTTAAGATGTATATTGATTTTGCAATTTTTTTGCAATTACACACAATTTATTTTAGAAAATATATTTTGTTTTCTGTAACTGATGTTTTTGTAGTTTTGTCGAAATTTCAATCACATGTAATATTAGGCTACCTAGAATGCGATTTCAATATACTTAACTATAGTTATCTTTAATTTCTTATTTAAATCTAAGTGTTTTACGAAACATCTTAAATCAGCTATAAAAATATATAATAAAGGGAAGTGCTACGGATCGTAGACAGCAACACCACAGAAAGCAGAGACAAATAAGTTAACATGCCCTGGTTCGAGGAGAGGAGTCTTTTTGTAGGGGACACACAGATCCGCCGGTACGAACCAGGAGTGCGTGAAGGCTGGATTGATGTTGACGCCGAGCCCGATCGGCGTCTGCCTTTGGAAGCTGGAGGTCACCGCGTAGTCCATGGCCACCGCCTGGTAAGGCAACATGATGGCATTCACAGCAAGCACCCGCGTGCACAAGAACACGATAGACTGTCGAAGCCGCGTGGTGTTCCGTTCTTCGGTGAGGATCCCCGTCTTGGAATGGGCGGACTCGGTACAGCCCGGGTCGGCTGGTTGGTCGCGGATACGCAGCGCCGGATAGCGCACCTACGCTTCACGTTGCTTCGCGAGGCCATTCGCTTAGCGGTCCGCCCCCGCAACCGCATCAACAAGTAGCCAATACACCACGGATGCCATGCGTCATTTTATCACCTACTTCGACTAATATTCCCGGTATGCGGTCAAACAGCTCCCGTCTTTATTGTCAAATATAACCTCTATATATGCTTTCCTTTTATATTTTGTTAAAACTACATATTTCTCATTAAAATTTTTTTTCGACTCGAGATATTTCAATACCGAATGCGTTAAAAGATACCTAACCTAACCTAAAACATTTGCATAAATTAATTAAAAACAATGAGAATATTAAATTTTAAATACGCGAAACAGCGGAACGGTCCTTGCCACGTGGGAAAAGCTGTTTTAAAAAATACTCATACAAATTCAGCTACCGTTGGTCCATTGACTAACCTAGCACAACATCGTCCAGACGTGAGATATCGGGAATCTGTAAAAGGGAGCTACTATAGAGTTATTCGTATTTATAACGCGTGATTTACAAGGTTTAGAAATCTTATCAGAACTACCACATTCGACCACTACAACTTAATTAGTAAGTACTAGATAAATAAATAATGCACCTTATTGGAAAAATCCAAACGAAGCATGCAATAACGAACAAAAAATGCTGATGGCGTAGCGTTTTACCTTATTATTTTATTGTAATGTTATCATCAGCAATTTTAACTTTATCACACGAACTTCCTTTTGAATATAGCCTAAACTTCCGTTGATAATAATGTGCTTTTTTACTTTGTACCTATCTTAATTACTACATGAAGAATTTTGCTACTACATCAGCTGTATTATTTCAGTTTAAAATGCTGAATCTGATTTTAAAACCATTCTTGGTAGATGGAATGGTACTTCTCAACCTAAATTTGTTAATTTCCTAAATTCCAGTTTTACTATAAGAGTAGTAACATTGTAAAGGTGAAATTGGAAAATACGATGACTTTAAACAGTCGGTAAATTTAAGATTCTAATGTGTATATTACAAAACCAAAATGCAAAGATATCCAAGTACATACTCAATTTTAAAAAATGCCTGACTGTGTGATGTGGTACGAAATTAATTTTTTTTTAAATGAAAGAAATTTGAAGATTTAGTTTGTAACATGACGTAATTTTTTCTCAATGCTTTAGCATAACACAAAAGAAGATTTTTCACAGAATATTCTTCTTTTTGACATAGTATCAGGATTCTACTTTTCTTTTGATTATGTGGTATAATGAACTATCAAGACAAGACTCGCAAACAATTAACTTTGGCAAGAACCAAGACCAAAAATATAAAAGCTGGAGACTTAACAAAACCATACAACTCAGCTACAGTATAAGGCAAATGAAATAACAAAAACCAGTCTATGGGGTTCCTTAAGTTATCATGTCTATACAAAACATTAAAAAGAATTCAAAACCATAATGCTAGTTAACTAGAAAATAGAAATTTAATAAAGACCCAAGAGAAAAAACCACAAAGATCAGTAGAAAGTAAATAATATTTCTTTTTTTGCTTCTTTCTTCAAGTTATTTATCAATTTTTACAAAATCAAAATCTTTTTCTATTGTTTTGGCTAAATAGTTTATGTTTGACTACTACATTAATTTTTCTTGCAGGCAGGCTTGCACAGTCCGTTCGGATTCCTTGTGTCTGCTATAGTAATGTAAGTAGTACTTTCATTAATTTTTTTGCTAAAGTTTCTTATGTCATTTTTGACTCGATGTTGTCCCTAACAGGAGATTTTACATAAAATTTTAATGATAACACTATTAATGTGAATTATGGATAAAGCAAAGGGTAATTGTGCCAAGAAGGTCTCCACGATTCTTTTTTAGATCTTATGTTAAATGACAAAAAAGCAAGTCATAGGGAAAAATTTTTGATTTTCAAAGAGTTTAATCTTAGAGATTTTTCACAGTTTCTAACAGAAAATTCATAAATGCTTAAGCAGTTAGTTAGCCAAATATTCATTGAACGTTAATTTCATATCAAAGACAATAGATCGAAGTCACTATGATTTAAATAATATTATAACAAAGAGACTTTGAATAAAATTGTTTATTGTACTGTAAAATATCACAAAGATCATATATAAATAATAGTGAAGACTATAACAAGGTTAAATCGGAATCCTGAGCTATTATTCGAACAGTTATGCTCTTCATTAGCTTACTGATGTTGATATACCTCTTGTTTTTCAAATTTTCCGCTTTCCTCTCTTTAGTCTTTTGTTAAGTTCTGTTAGATTCTATTTATATTAACATTAATAGACAAACAGACCGTTATGTTCGTTTGATCTACGCAGTAGGTAATCAAAAATTCATTTCAGTGTTATAATACAAAGACGTCTGAATTATAATTAAATTACATTAGCAAGTTCAAGTTCTGCATATCGATTGGTTTAAAGTTAACTTTAGCCATCTAATCTTAGAGATATTTCACCAGAAGATGGCATGAATAGGAATACCATTACTGAAGAGCGTACAAGTTTTCTCCAGTTTTCATTTTTAGTTAACTTTACCTGGTATTCGCACGTTTGCCAGATAAAATGATGAGATCGGTCTCCCTTTTTCATATGAGAAGATAATTTTCTGTCATTTTCTTACCATAGTATCGATGCTCAAGAGAACTTGCTTGAATGATGATCTTGAAATTCAACATTGAAAGTTATTCTTGGATGAAATCTATCGTGAATATCGATTGAGTGGTAGAATTCTGTTAAAACATCGGTTTTCACTGTCGATTTTTAAGTTTTAGCTTTGCCACTGGTATTTCGAATAAATCTGCAGAGCTTACAGATGGGGCAACATCAAGATGTTGCTTTCCATTGTTAATCGATTTCTGCCTTAGAACATTTTTTAAAACCCGTTTAATCTATAAAACCAGACGACATGTTCTAAAACCAAGTAATATCATTCTCCATCTAGTTAAACTCATTGCTCTATAATTTCTTTAGATTGTCAAATCATCATTTTGGGGAATGTTCTAGCCGTTTATTCTGTAAACGTAAAAGTAGGAAGATAGCTGAACTATAGATCATCGCGAATAAATTTCTGAAGAATTTTTTCCAAGTAGCCTGAGAAAAAAACTGATACTAGAAAAATTCTTCATTATGAAGTTGACAGTTCTCCTTCAAGTTTAGATTTAAACGGTGAAGACTGAATGGACTATTTTCTGAAAATCGGAAAGGAAATTGCAGAATTCTCGAACATTGCCCATACAGTAGATGAGTCGGCCAAAAACAAAATCAATATTGCTGACACTAACGACAATGTTTCTATTAGATGTAAGCTATAGGATCCAGTCAAATATAGTAGTGTAACCAAGAAAGCAGCATGTACTAATTTTACTTTTCCTCTATCAGTTTTGATTACGCTACTGCGCATTTGCTTCCTTCAGACAAATTTCGATCACAATTAACAGGGCTACACGAAGTGTAAAAGTAATAATTAATTTTAGACTGAGATCTAAAACGATTTGGCATTTTGGTAGTTCACAAGTACTTGATCTTTATCAACTCTATCTGATTTGGCCCCTTTTGTGCTTAAGGAATCCTGATTGAATTTATATTGATTTAACCCCAAAATATTGTTTTAAACCGAAATGGTGTGTCTTGCCAATTATCTAAGTGCTACAAGATATTAATAGCATTTGCTCTTATTAGGTGAATACGATAAACAAATTCGAAGGTCTCTCTTTGGAACGAATGGAGTCGAAGATTTTTATTTTATTCTTTATATTGGCAAACAAGAACAATTACACCTACGTGTTACTTAATTTGCCTAAAAGATATTGTTGTAAGCACAAACCTCAGAATTTTTAAAAAATTAGTGTTTTAGAAAGAGCAATTTAGTAAAAACGTGACGGGTGCATCCACCACTAAAACCTATGAACTAACAAGTTAATAAATTTATAGATAAAACGAGAGGATAAGAAATTTTAGTATCTTTGAAAATAATGTTCATTTCTGAAAAGAATGAAGTGGGTATTGCAGTTAGTCGTAAATCTGGAAGGGTATATCGTGCGATCTATACAGCAGTCGCGGCAAATGAAGAACAGTTAGGGGTTCTTGCTAGCCGCGCAATTAGAATATCTTAATTTGTATCTGTGCTGGGCCTCAGCTATCGGCTTGACCCTCCTCTAATGTATTCTATGACTTTTAATTCATTTACTGCTTTCGGTTGCTCCAAATATTTGCTTTGTTGCCTTGATTCTAGAGCAAACGACAATTGGTCTCCGCCAGTTGAATTACAATAACACTTAAGATTGATACAAAACGTGTATCTTGTTTCAAGTAATTATTCCGCGATAAGAAACCGCCGAGAAGGCACCAAAACAAGATAAAGTTAATTATACCCCGGCAAGTTTTATTTTAAAATAAATACCAGTCTACAGTGTACACCTAAACGTTCACCGAGTGAGTGTGAGTTAAAAGCGGTAAGGTAAGCAAAAAATTAGTCGAGGTCTTTAAATGAATCGGGGAGAATTTACTTTCAGATCTCCCTGAATGCGCTTAGTGTTATTATTTTACGGGGGAAATAGTGGCCTTAAATTGAGTCTAACGAGTCCTATTCAACAGCCGATACGTGTAGAGCCAATCAATAGTGCATGAAGCATCGATTCGCCCTTGCGCCACCCGTCAGTCTCTATACTTTATTATTACCGCTATTATTCCTCACTCTTATTTATTACCAACACTTTATGAATCATCTGCTCCATCTACCTTGCGCTCCTCCACATTCAAATTACACTCTGATATTATCATCATCATATAGGGCGCAATTAATGTATACGTACGGGGACTATACGGGTTATAATGAATTCTGGTGGTACGTATAAGTACCTGAGTTGTACAGCAATAAATGCCGCCTGTTATGCACGTCGGCGTCCCAGAATTTTGAGAAGGTTTAAACTTACACCGATAACAAACTCGGATAAAGCGGAGTTTCCAGATAAATATGTGGGCGAGGTGCTTTTTCGACACGAAATATCCCTACCGTTTGTTTTCGGCTCGAACTTACTGACCCACACATTTATTTATTCTTTAAGATAAAACAAAAAAACTTTAAATTTATTTGTTGGTGATATCCCTAAATTTTTGTTTTTTAGAAAACACTTTGGCTCGAACTCGAATTGGATACGATGTTCAAGTTTTATTTCATTTTCTGCTCCTAATGAAAATATCATTTAAACTGCAAACAAATGCAACTCCTTATATTAAAAAGAAGGAGAATATTGTTCCGTTTCCGGATCCGGCAGAGCAAGGTGCACCGTTACTATCTCACGTATGAACATAATTACAATTACACTAATCAGTCCACATAATAAAAGAACATGCAAGCTCGCATACCAAGTGAACCCAGCGAGTGTAGGGAATTTGCGCATTCGGGATACTTGTACTCCTATATGGAGCAAATAAACGTCTCTTCTGAGGCGGTTGCAGCGGCATATTTAGCTCGGAGATGCAATCGGGACCATAAAGTGCGCGCTAGAGAATTGATAAGGTTATCTGTAGACCACTAATTGAAAGCTAATTGGGCAACTCCCGCAGTTAAGACCGAATGAGCAGCACCCCGTAGGCATAATGCAGATTTAGAGTCGTGTGTGGCGCAACTTACTGGCCTCGGGGCCTTGATAAACTGCCGGTCGCGATCTGAATTACCGCACTGCAAACCAATTGTCTAAAGATTTAGCTGTTTCACAGATTACCTGCTCTCGATATTAACGACTGCAGCATCGATCGATGTAGGAATTTACTAACACATTTGTTTAAGTTTTATTTATTTATATTTTTACTTTTCCTTTTCTTTATATTTAACAGTAACTAACATTTGAAATATTCTTCCAAAAAGAAATCTTTCAGGTGCATTTTGCTTTCGCATACGTTTATTACTTTCATCATTATTTTCTCTCTGGTCATATTTAACTTCGAAATCAATCCAAATATAAAATCGAATCAAATTGAATTTACACGTCCACCCTAACGTCATCATCTTCATTATATGCAAAATACACTATCAAGCAGATATCAGAAGATTCTATCTTTAGAGTTAATAAAGTTTCTTAGTCATTTTACCTGCAAACCATTAGATAGGTAGAATTCAAATCTTCATTAAAAATACACTGAGACTAATTAAATTAGAATTACTCTGCACAAATATAACTGAACTTCACTCATCTTGTATTCCATACCAAAAAGATCTTCCTGATCTGAAAGTTTGAGCAAATATTCATCTGATCTGTAAGCGGATGAAGATTAACAGTATTTTACAGGTCTAATTGTAAGTCAAAGGGGACAGTCAATCCAAAACATTTGATGAAACTAAGTGCTCGATTGTAAAACAGTTTTCATTGTTAATCAAATTGTTGAGCGTATCTGTTCTTCCAGTCAATTTCCAAATTTACACCTTCAACAGTGGAATTATCAATATGCCAATTTACTGTTAAGATGAAATAATAATCGGAGGTGTACTCAACCGAGGAAAATCTATGGTAACGACGATGGGTTGAAGGAGAATGCCTTTTTTATAGATTATAGGCAGATCATATAATCCATTTATTAATTCGTAGCTTGAATATTCTTTTAGGCGATAAGGTTACACAGAAAAAGACGTCCAATTCGCCATAAAAATTCGTTAATGGAACTGATGCGTTAAACCTTTTTTAGGAATATTTCTTGGCTACAGTTGATAATCGATCTAACAACGTCTACGTTTCTATTAGGGTAGAAATAGGATTGATGTTGCTCTGGAATCCATAGCAGCGCTATGCAATTCTTTTAATCCAAGTAAGCTTAGGAACTATTATTATCACTGTAATGTCTTGGAGACGGAAGACGTATTGTTAAACAGATGCACGATGAACCTCTATTAGCCAAAATAATCACTTTCATAATCTTTACCTAAATATCTGCTGATCAAGACTACTGATTAGGTAAGTGGCAAACGCGTCCAAAAAAGATGAGCATCGAGATTTCAGACCTCCATGGTGAATTCGATATTAGGATGTTGATTGTTAAGATGCCTGAAGAATTCTTATTTATGTAGACAAATAATGGAAGTTGCCCACGTACAGGGTTCCCGGTGACCTGAAAAACTGGGAAAACCTGAAAATCACAGGGAATATAAAATGATCAGGGAAAACCTGGAAAAGTCAGGGAAAATGAGCATAGGTCATGGAAAAATTTCTGACTGTACGTTTCTAACCTAAGAATGGATTTGATAATTTAAATTATAGTCGTTTTTCGGTGGGAAGTTAAATCATATGGAACTGAACGAGTACCAAATGTGTACGGTTGCGCAATAATGCACAAACATGCAAGAACATTTTGTGATTAATTGACCTAGTAGTTTAGCATTATTTTATTAATTTATTTTACGGTTGTAACGAATATCTGCATCCGCAATTGCGAATAATCCACATGAATTTTAAACATTTGCATCCGCATTCACGAATTTAATTTCTTTAAAGTCCGCAACTGTCATTTTAATTCGTTTTGTCCTTACTGTCGTAGAGGTCGTGTTCCTGAGGTAGACGAAAGGGTTATTGGTACGCTTGGCTTTGCGTCTCTTTTTTCCTTCTTAACTTTACAAGCTCTACAATTGTTCGGCTATTATCAAAAGAGCTCCCATATGTCTGAAAATTGAAGAAGTAGGGCGAATAGAGCTCACTCTTCATGCCCCACTTTGTGGCACGCAAATTCATTTTCTTAAGATGCACAAAAAACTTTTTTGGCAAATTTCATCGTTACCATAATGTTACACAAATTGGTCTCAATAATGTACACAACTATGGTTAGTTTTTGACGTTTTCGATAATTTCGTTTTTGCTCTTTTTACTCCATAATCACGCGATAACACTCCATACTCTAGTCGTTAAAAGTAATGAACACTACCTTATGTTGACGTGCAAGAATTTTGTTGTTGTGGTATAAAACCGCTTTTCGTCAGTAAGGTGAAGAGTGCAGAGCCACAGTGGTTAAAAATAGCACTACTTTTAATATAGATCGAATTTATCCAGAATGGGACAGAACAGAACCATATTTAAGTGTTCAGAACGGGATATTTAATTTGACAACACTGTTGATTTCGCTTGGTTCAGTCCAAGACACTTATTGTTCATTTCAGACATTCAGCTTAAAGGGGTTAAGAGGCGCCAAAGTAAAACGCCCTCCAGATCCATTTCGAGCCTAAGACGGGACTTGTTTGGAGTCTAGGGGGATCCCTTCCCAAAAAAGTCTTTTGCTTAAGAGCGCCGGCACTGATTTTAGATGCTGTAATTCCCCACCATACTATACTTTGAATTGTGTCTGTGGCTAAAATTTTAACATTAATTCTAGGGATTTTATCAAGCCAACTGTAAAATAGCTATGTATGAAAAGCTTTAACTGGGGTAACATCGGAGACAAGGGTATAATTACAGTACAAGACATTAAAAGTTTCTCGAAACTAAACCAAAGTGGGTCAATTGCTAATTATTTTTAATAATCTAATAATAGCACTAATAACATCAACTGTTAACAAAAATGTAAACGTATGATCTGGAAATTTATGGAAAACTTTTTGGAAAACCGGGAAGTCAGGGAATTTTATTGTAGTAAATCACTGAGAACCCTGACGTCAAAAACAAACTTTGGTCTTATCTTTTGAAGAGCAACCATTCCATTAAAATATTTGAAAGTTGTGAGAGAGAATAGTTTGCTATAGCATCAGAGATTTTTGGGTAGATTTAAACATTAGATAGAAACTAAGTTGGAATACCACAATTCCCCATCCCACCTGATTGAGATTATTCAAAATGGCTACGAGGTATCTAGCCAAAGGATTGATATTGATAACAGGGTAGAGAAAAGCATCGGCTTTGTGAATCTTAGGGAAACTGTATAATTTGAATAGTTTTGGTATCTGAGGAATTTAATTGGTGCTGTGACGTTTGTAGTTTCTTGTAAGTGCGATGCCAAAAAAACTTCTGTTAGATAGAAGGAACTGATTAGAAGTTTGAGAGCCATTTTGGGTTTGCTTTTCTGAAAAAAAAATCCTTTCTTGGTTACCCGACAGTTGAATTCTCGAGTATTCGCAACAATAACAGACGCATAAAGTTAAGGTTTCTTCCGGCAAAGCTTGCGAAAGGTTTCAGAAGAAATTGTTTAGACGATATCCGAAGCTTTAGTGAACGAAATTACATTATGCTAGACTGGACTGTGGTTGTTGAGTCGTTTTGCTTACAAGAGAAGTTTGTAGAACTGTACTAAAATAGATAACTCAACTTGTCTACCATTCAAAAACCAAGACTGATGATGTGGTTGAACGAAAGTGAGGTTTATATATAGAAGCAAAATTAATCGATTGTAACAGAGGCAGATTTTCATGCGGCTGAAAATGGAGTTTTGTGTAGTAATTCAAATTATTATGATGATTTTGATCGTTTTTGTTACTTTAACTAGGAGATCTCGAAACAACTCGAACAGAATCTTATGACCGGTTTCGTGCTTGTGTTCGGAAACCTCGAAACCCGATTTTAAATAAATAAAAGTGATTCTATTTTTCTAAATTTTGCAATTAATTCCCATTTGAAAAATTCTTTTCTCTCTCTAAAAACGGAAAAGCTACGTAATTTGAACGTATTTCTCGTGGCAGGTTTTAAATTATTTGCCTGTAAAAGAGACATCTGAAGAATCTTTTGTAAGTTCAATAAGATATCTTGAGCTGTCATGAATCGTAAAATTTCTAGAAATGAAAATATAGAACAATTGATGAACACTATTTTTAGACATCCCTGCAATGATAACCAAATATTCTATTCACATCATGGCTTTTAGTTTTTAAATTTAATAATTGTCAGCTACATTTTGCCCATGTCAGCGAATAATTTGTGGTTGCTTTCAATTGTAAATTCTGTAAAAGAAGTATCGATATATAGACCTAAATTTGTCGTATTAGTTATACGAGAGTCCCCCAATTTTCTGAAGAATAAGCTCTTGTAGTTCTCCCCCTCTTCTCATTAAGCGATTATAATTGCATTTGTCTTTCCAATTATGCGTGTCACCGAGACCATAAGGAGGGTGCTGTATCACTTCTGAAAATGATCCCTCTGAAAGTTTAATTTTTAAAAGTTGATCAATCTATATTGTCTTCTCTTTTTCACGAAGTTACTCGTCTGTAATGTATGCAAAGGTAGTCAGTCTACTCTGATTCTCCCCCTCTCGTAAACTTGATTAAATTGCATTCATCGAGGAACCACTCGGAATAATCTCCAGCGTTTACTTTACAATTAGCGACAATCAAAAACTGATAATTAAGTGTTCGAAAGGTTTTTAACAAACTAATCATAATTCATAACAGTAATACTTTCGCACATACGTGTATATCTTTTGTAGAAAATACGTTTGTCAAATTTAAAATACAAACCTACATTAAATATAGCTCCCTCGTGGTTACATCTTGAATCTCAAACCGACTGGTTATTTATTTCTTTTGTAATCATAAATTGCGATTGGATTCAACTCGCTGTAAAAAGGATGTTACGCCTAACAGACCCTTTTATCAAAAACATATGCCCTAGTATGTCTAAAAATGTAATTTTAAGAGATAATACGAACGGAAAGCAACCCTACTTTAAAAATCAAAGCGACACAAACAAATGTGAATAATATTAGCTGCTTATTCGGGTGGAAATGCACTGTTAGAGTTATAAAATGAGAAAGTTTTGTTTTAAAACTATGAGAAACAAAAAAGTATGTAATGAATTGGATCGATTGTCATTTTTTTAATGGCAAGATTGTATTCTAAATAACTTTTTTGTTTTTTCAAAAATAGTTGACCACGTTGAATACAGAAGATTGATTTCAGAAACAAAAGTTAGTCAAATAAAGAAACAATTGATTAACACTCACTGGTTCTATTGTTTTATCAATGCAAGCTATTTTGGTTCAATTAAGTATTGCGTAATAAAGGTTTAAAGAGCGGTTAGAATTGCCGAAAAGACAAGAAATACAATTACACAGAACTAAATCTATGGTATAAATTAAATTAGAAATATTGAGAAACTAAGATCAAACCTTCAATTTCTGTCATTTTGAGTACAATCTGAATTTTGAAATTATAGCTATCAACAGCTCTCTCCGTTTGGGGACATAATGGTCACAAGTCTTGAATGACTGGGGGGAGGGGGGGGGCTGAAAAACACTTTTGCAGGCGCCACTTAGTTTTTTTAATTGAAAACCCAAAAAAATTATAATGAAATATACATATTGCTGTGAATTTTGAATAAAATAAAAATTAATTTAAAAAGTACAAGATTTTAATGAAATTGTCAGTTACTTATCTACTATCCTAATAATTAGGGCTCGGATGTTTATGACATGTCATTTATTTTTGTTTACGTCTATTTTCATGCCGAACACATTTTTAGTGCGAATTAAGCTTTTCTATACAATATTAAGTGGTTTGTATTGGTCATATAAAGTCATATTTGGCATGTAAGGGCATATTTTAAGCACTTTTCCCGAATAGGTCATATTTTAGTTATATTTCGTAATATATTTTTGTTAAGAACACAAAATTGAAAAGCTTTGTAACTCTTTCTAACATTTCGCCGTTCAGTGAAAAACCAACAAGGAGAGACAACGTCTAATCTTCGAGAGCACATTAGTATCGATGGCTATAAAAAGAACGTCGGGATATCAAATGAATTGTGTAAAACGATGGTGTGTGCTAACATTCCGCTAAACAAAGTAGATAATCCTTACTTGAAGAATCTCATGGAAAGATCTACTAACAAAACTATTTCCATGCAATCAACACTACGTAAAAACTATCTCTCTATTTATTACGAGAATAAATAACATCAAGAAGGGAGAAACCGATAAATCGAAAATTGCAAAACACGTATAAGGTGAAGACCACCATATCCAATGGGATAATGCACAAATAGTGACCAAAGAGGAGCACAGAACTCGTACAAAACTGAAAGAGGCCACATACATAGCGCTAGCCGAAAAACTGATAAGCCCGGTTAGCTTAGAAATAAAACTCATATGGATGCCAATACTGCGCGAAGGACTACGGTGCAGCCACCAACAAACGGCTCAAACCCCTACTGTGCACCATGCACAGTAACCTACTGCGCATCCAGCTACGAAAATGCAACTTATACAGAACTTATAAAACTACATACGTAGATCGCCCCAGCAGCTCAGTGGTTCGGGCACCCAGCGTAGTAATCAAATTAGAAATACAAAATAATAAACCAAACCACCCTTCTCAGAGCGAACGCAAAGTGAATTTATGAAACGTCGCGACAAAATACTACAACAGAGTGTGGTAATGGCTCAATTAACACCTCAAACGGGATAGTGTAGCCGATAACAAGATCTATTGATGAATCGACAGATGTCGAAGGAAGATATGTAGCCAATGTAATTATTGGAATACTCCACGCTGATCGCCCCGACAAAACTTTCCTACTGACAACTGAAGTCTTAGAACGAGCTGATCATTCAAATATCACAATTCTTTTTGCTAATGCTATGAAGCTGTTGTGGAACAGCATTCTTCTTTTCATAACTGATGCTGAGCCATACATGGTAAATGCTGCTAAAGGTATGCATTTGTTCTATCCAAAAATGATACATGTGATGTGTCTTGCCCATGAATTGCATAGGTTGGCAGAAGACATTCGTGAGAATCTTCCTGATGTCGATAAATTAATATTCAATGTGAAAAAGATCTTCGTAAAAGCTCCACCGAGGATTGAGATATTGAAAAATTTAGCTCATTACCGATTATTAACAGGTGGGGAACATGGGCTTGATGCTGTTGTATATTATTATGCAAACTATTCAGTCATCAAGGACTGAATGGTTTCAGTAAAGATGATGCAGCTTCTATCAAGATAGTGCAGGAGCTGTTTTCTAGTAGACTATCAAGAAAGCTGGCATACATCAAATCTCTTTGGCGGTATATCAAATGCAATCACTAGGTTAGAAAAATTGTAAAAATGTGGAAAGAAAACTTTATTTAATATGCTTAGTGACAATCGGCGATCATTTTCATTTGGTACCGTTAAGAAACACATCATCACTCAGTACAATGCAGTCAAAATAGATCAATAAGCAAAACAAGCTCAAACAATAAAAGTATGAGGACAACTAAGTGTTACTTTTTTACAGTTTTTAATGTATAATAGTGATATTTAATAAAAAGTTTTTAGGTCATATTCTGTATTTTATTGGTCATATTTTCGTATTTATAAGGTCATTTTTGCTTGCATATTTAGTCAATTTTTAGGGCTTAAACATCCGAGCCCTACTAATAATTAAAAAATAGCAGTCGTGTTTCGACGGTGTCTCGATAATTTGTTTAGTGATCTGTGAGGCTTCAAGACCGTCTTGCGTTGGTAAATCTATTATCATTGCTTTTAATTTATTGCTTTTCCACAGTAATTATAAAGAGATTAAATAGCAATGTCAACACAACTAATCCATTGAAAAAGAAGACAAATACACCAATGACGTAACTTCTGCAAACGATTAATCTATGCAAACGTTGCTACCACAAATCTTATTAAACATTTGAAGAAATATCAAGCAATTATACCTCCGGCGTTAAAAGGCGTATAAAACAACTGTCCATCTGAAGGATGATCCAAAATCAACAGATTAAGGGTTCGAACCAACACTTCAATATCAAAATCTGAAATAGCTACTATATTAGCTCATACATTTGAATGACACAATACAGTAACAACTTTCTGCGGTACAAAACTGACATAGACGCAAACGAAATATTGCATATACCAGAAGGAAGAAACTCACTCTCAAACCTATCAAGCGAAGCAAAAATATTTCTCTTAAACGTATATAATCACCTTAATGTAACTCGAACTTTTTTCTAATGCATGGCGTAAGCCCACAATGATTGCCCTATCGCCCTAATATAGTAAGCTTATTGAGCAAAATGAATAACAAAAAATTGAAATGCTTTTTGGAAACTAATAGTGATTTAGGCAATAGACAACTTTATCTTACTTGAAACTTTCCTTAACAAACAACATCTTATAACAATCTTCTTCGATTTAGAGAAAGCTTCTGATACTACCTGAAAGTACTATATCTGTTCAGCACTTTTACGATACGGACTAACTGGAAATAGTTCATTTTATAGAAACTTCCTCCGGAATAAAATTTTTAAATAGTTGCTCTCTAGTCTCTACCACTTGTGCAAATAAATGGAGTATCTCAAGGGCTACTTTGAGCATAACATTGCGTTTGGTGGCAGTTAATGAAATTTATAATCACATTACCTTATTGTCGACAAAAAAGTGTCTGTACGTTGGTCGATGATTTAGTCACATATTGCGTTGGTAAGAATCTAGAAAACACTCAAAAAAGAACTCGGCAAAATGCACTGCTAACCAAACTTAGAATTTGTTGATAATAAGACTTCTAACATAGAAAAGACAAGTAGAACATCTAAAAACTGAATACAGCCAACGTATGGCTTTAATAAAAGTTCTAAACTGTCGCAATCCGAAGCCTGAAAGAAATTCGCTTGTGCACCAACAAAACTTTTATACGTTCGAAACTGGACTGTGGTTGTCAGATTTACGGTAGTGCCAGCAAAACCACTTTAAAACCGTTAGACGTAATCCAAAATACTGGCCATTAGAATAGCAAGTGGTGCCTTTTGAACAAGCCCAACACAAAGTTTATTAAGTGAATCAGCTGAATTATCTCTTCTAATATGCAGTCAACGTTTATGCAAACTTTGACTGTACCAATTCACCAATCACCACATGCTTTCAAAACCTATTTCTAAAAGTTCATCATCCTTGATTTAAAAGACTACAGGAAACAATGCAACAAGGAATTTCTTGCAAATGCAATCAATATGGGCATTTGTGCACAGATCATATCGGAATTTCTGGAAATGGAAAAGCAGATGAAGCGGCAAAGCAAGCGTTTATCAGTGATGAAACAGAAAATTACACAGACAATGTACAACCATGCGACTACAAAAATGAGGTGAAAAGAAAGATATTACAAAAATGGCAACTACTCGAGAAAACCAACTGTGTAGAATCAAACCCTGTATGGATCCTTGGAAAGACTCAGAATAGGACACAGCAGCATCACTTATCAATATTTATTACGTACAAACAATTCTAGATGTGTGAAAAGTAAGGCATGCCAATAACTTGTGCACCGGAAATACGAACAGTTAACTACTTGAGTGACACATTGATTATATAAGAGCTCAAAGTACTGACATTTCTCAAAAACAAGAGAGGGGAAAAGAATCTTAAAATATTGCAAGAGTCTCATGCAACTTCGTTGCTCAAAAGTGGAAGCCAAGTGAGATTTTTTGAGAACTACCTTTCAGATAGTTGTCCAAGCGCTTAGAAAGAAGATAATTCTATGAAGATTCATCTTCTTGACTAGCTAGATAAAAGTACAAAAATAAAACACTTCTGCAATTCTTGTATTATGTTCTTTGTCCTTATCTAGTAGGTACAAATCTCTTAGATAACTAGTTAGGTGTTTATTCTTGTTCAATAAAATCCCCCAAAAGGATTATTCTTTTGTTTTATTAAATCTTTCTTAGCAAAAATAGTCTATTTAACGAAAACGCTTTTCTATTACGGGATTAATATCTTAATATTAATATTGGACTTCTTCGTAAGAAATTTTCAATCAAAAACAAAAGGGTAAAACTTATATCAAAATCAAGTAGGTATTTTAGTAAAAGACCGTTCATGTCTGTGGTCTATCACAGTGTAACAAAACAAAAACTAATCATGAAAAGTTTTTTGTATTGTTGGTTGTGATACTTCTATTTGTTAACGAGATATTTGGCTTTAAAGAAATTAACGATTTTCGTATGTAGGGAATCTCTAGGAAGCTATCGATTATTGAAAAAAAGCTTCTAAGAGTTTCTAATTGTTGTTTTTAATTTGCAATTGTTGACGATGAAAGGTGCTACAGCATATTACTTTAAATAAATTTATTCTTATTCTTTATTTATTTATCAAAACAATTAGTATTAATAATAATTTATTAACGGACATCCATTTACAAAAAAATCTTATTAAAACATTAACCAAAATAACTACAAATACATAATGTAATGTAGAATAAATATAAATATAAAATATTGCTATATATTTAGTGCATTTCTTAAGGAGCACTTGAATTTGTTAAAGGAAATACCAAAGAATTCCAAATCATCAGGTGTACATGCTAAGTGACATATTCTACAGTGAGGAGAATTTGCACCATACGCAGTTCGATGGAAAGGAATATTGAAAATTGGTAAATTACGTAAATTGGTATTTTTTATGTTCAAAGAAAAACATTGAAGTATTTGAGAACAATTAACAAATCCATTAAATACTTTAAACAAAAAACATAAATCGTAATAATTGCGGCGCACATACAATAAAGATAGGCCAAAGTAATGTAAAAGATCACTATAACTGTAACCGTAGTAATCAATTCGGTACTTGTAACATAAAAATTTTACAAATCGTTTCTGTGTTGCTTCCATTCTATTTACTAATGTAATATAATATGGGCACCAAATGGTTGTGCAGTACTCCAGAAGTGAACGAACTTGAGATGTATATACTATAATTAAAATTCTTAAATCTTTGAAATCAGTACACTGACGCACAATAAATCCTAATATTCTATTGGCTCTGCTAAGTAGATTTGTAATATGTTGATCATAACTAACACATGCATCAATAATAACACCTAAATCCTTAAAGCAAGTAACACTGCTATATTATTAATGTAATAAGTACAAATACCAGGTGATAACTTTTTAGAAAATCGTAAAGATTTGCATTTTGAAATATTTAATTCCAGATGGTTTTCATTACACCACGAAGTCAAACAATCCAAATCAGCTTATAACAAATGATCTGAACCAACAGCATCAGTACGAATGAAAAGTTTTAAATCATCGGCATACAGCAGAAATTTGCTGGAATTGATAGAATAATTTATATCATTAATAAACAAAATAAAAAGAATTGGTCCCAAATGGAATCCTTGCGGTACGCCGGAAGTAACGTTAAACCATTCGGAGGTAGAATTATTAATGACAACTCTTTGTTTTGGCATGTTTAAGTAAGAGTAGATCCACGACAACAAGGGGTTTTGGAAACCTAATTTACTTAATTTGTAGATCAAGCGCTCAATATTGACTCTGTCAAATGCCTTATTAAGATCAATATAAATACAATCAACATTATGACCAAATTCTATAGTATGCAGAACATAATTAGTAAATAAGAAAAGATTTGTTAGCGTAGATCTACCCTTAACAAAACCATGCTGTTCATCAATTATAATGTTTTTTACGGATTGAAACAATTTATCCGTAACAATGGCTTCAAAAACTTTCTAGAGCAACCATAATCTTTTTATTTTAGAGTGAAATGTTACTTTTAACTTTCAAGTTCTCAAAATCTTTGGACCCACTGAACTTGGAAAGTGCAAGTTTAAACAAATGCAGCGAGAATTCTAATATTGACTTCTCAAGTTTAGGTAAAGCTACTACGTATGCGGTATGTGAGCACAATCCTAACACCCACACATACATACGAAGAACCCTCATCTCGTGATTACTCCTAACCCCAACCCTAAGCCAAATAAGTCGCGCCTTTAAGTAGGTAAATACGGTGTGATCATAAAGTTCATTAAGTTTAACCGTAGACGAATATAAACACGAACGCTCAAAGAAAATATTTTTTCTCTCTTTTCCGCTTTTATTTATATTTAATGAAATTTATTATTAAAGATATAAAATCTAAATTTAACACTTTTATCGTGAAATATTCACTTAAACTAAATACAGAAAATATTATTTAAGCCCTCTTTGTCGAGAAATTAGAATGCGCTTTGATAAAAAGTAATCAAGGGAAGGAAACAGGAAAGAGTTAGAGACACGCTGACTCGAAGCACTCTTTGGTTAGTAAGGGTTCCAGCGGAAATTGCCAGGAAGTATTATGATGTATATTAAGACATCCCCATCATCTTAGTCCTTCATTTCGATTACACTCGATATTAAATCATTGTTACGCGACGTCTACACCAAATTTACTCGAACGATTCTAAATTGAGAAATTCTAATATCCATTGCGATTTATTAAGTTTTTCTTTTTTTTTTGAAAGGAAATGTTGTGGGTTTAGAAGAAATTAAATGATTTGCACTCAGCTATATTGAAATGTTCCAAACATGTAAGATGTCAATGACGAATATCAGTGTCACATTATGTTTCCTACAGATCCGATCAATCACCTCTCCGGTGTGAGTAGAACAGGGGTTCCGGAATCCGGAACATTCCGGTTCCAGTAGTTGAGTGCATGCTTTCGATTGTATTGGCTATTTCACAGTGCATTGGGTTCATTACGGGGGATGCACTCCACAAATTCGGCTTCGTTCTTGTACTCGCGGTACATATCTAAGCAGCCTTTATTACATGTATTTTGGAAGCATTCGATTATGGAGAATTCGATCATCGTTCTTGTTAATTCAACCGTTGTTCATCAATTATTTGCGAACGACGGAACTGATGAGTTGTGTTCAACTAGTCATAATTAACCTCAAAGACGAAATTTCATCTTGAAGTCTACATTTATAATTGGGTAAGAATTTAAATGTACTTGTATTATCAAAGGATAAGATCCTATCATATCTTGACGTGTTAAATATGTCTTTTTCTCAAGGGTGATGTAAACCAGCAAACAAATTCATTATAAAAGTGCAACATTAATAACTTGACTCTTGTTAATTCATTTTTATTATCATCGGAGGAGCGGTGATAGTAAACGAGAACTCCCCAATGCAGTATAAATATTCCCGTCGTGTTCTAAGGAAAAGTTTTATAATACTTCGTACGTCAAAGCACCAACATTTCTCGCTTTTAAGCTCGTTTTAGTTCTTACAAGGCACTAAGATGTATTGGGAATTATAGCCAATTTCAAACAACAAACCAATGCTTCTTGAATCTACCGTTTGTTTTTTTGTGTTTGTTTATTTCTACAACGAAAGATATTTGTACGAAATGCCCGGGTAATAATTAAGACTGGATGGTAGACTCAGATAGGCCAAGTGAAAAATGTTTCAGGAGCTGAAAATGATACAGATACACCAGAAAAGCGGAAGAAAGAAAATTAATACTAAATGTGGTGGTGTTGGGCTGCGACTCGCGACACTTCCGCCGGGCTCAAGTTCATTAGTTGCCGTGGCCTAACGGAGAGTCGTATCGTCGTCATTCACTGTAGGCAATTCACGTATTCGCCAATCTTACAATTCCCATTATCGAGAAACAGAAATAAAACGGATTTATAAAAATATTTTTGAGAATTGAATTATTTTATTTGAGTGAAAAACCGATATTTCAAAAGGAAAAGTATTCTTTTTTCTTCTGTTACTAAAGAACCATTTAATTAAATCAACTAAATTAATGAAAGCGAGAAATAATGAATTTATTATATTTTCAACTTGAAACTTTTCCCTCTCTGTTCTTAATCATAATCATGTTGATGCTTCGAGTATTAAGGGAGTATAGTCTCAATAGTAACTGATTAGTTTTCCTCTGCAAGCCAACTATATGACATTGGTATTATTGGACATTTAGTCCCTCGAGGCAATTACGTGCCCTATAGGACAGTATAGAGTTTTGGGTGCACACTGACCGTCTGACACCGTCACAAAACTTTGCACGACCCTACTTCCTTCTATTCGCATTCCTCAACGGAAACATTTATAATCTGAATTTCAAATACATGTCCAGAATGAAAAATTTACTTAAATTCTTTAACTTTCTAGAATAATTAAAGTGTGATTTGTTTTCATTCTTTACTGTTCGAATCGTTAACAGATGTAGAGAGTTTAATACAAAACACTTTTATTGAAATAGAAGTTACAATTGTTTAAGAAGCCGTGATTCATACAACTTAGGAAACTTTTATAACAAATCCATACAGAAACTTTTATCCCAGTATTGCAAATTATTACCAAGCTAACAAAAACAGAAGAGATTTTTGGTTTTGCAAAATTTAAGAAGCCGAACAGAAAGTTTTATAATAAGCTAAGTGGGCATGCGCTTATTTAATTATCGACTGATGCAATACATTTATTTTCAAAGAGTGTGTCTGAAAATTCCCTAAATTTCCATTGCTAAGTTAATGTCAATCGGAGTTGATTTTCTTATTGCACAACGAAGATGACAATTGCACCACTAGCTTGGAAAGCTATTCTCTAAAAAATACTGGACGAAAAATGCACAGAAGGATAGCGTCATGTTGCGCGATTGATTGAGGACGTTGGTATCTCCATGGAGTTGATCTGTCACCTTGTATGGAATTTCGGGTCTTCTAGTACGCAAGCCGTTCATACCAACACCATTCCAGACGTATCCCGGGTTGGGGGGATTCGGGTCGTCTGAGTATTATCTCAATTGCTGACGGAAGACGACGGCTCTATGGAAGGGAAAGTCTACAGCCGCAGTCAAGTTCTGCGGTGGAACGTCAGCGAAGTAAGGCATCACGCAAACAGTTGAAATTCTACTTGACATCATGGAACACAGATTGCAAAACCCAAAAACAAATCTTGTTTATGATCTTTGAAGTTTTAAAGTTTTGGCCATTGAGATACTGATGAGAATCCGATAAAATGGAATTTCCCCCTATTAAAGGATCTCTCCACAAACTGTACCAAGAATAATCAACTCAAGCAGATCACAATGCTAAACAACAACTTTAAAGCTAATTTGACGACTATTTCCATATAACAGTGTTCCGACGTTCTGACTTATTTTGCACCCTGATTTTGTTCAATAAAGCAATGCTAGCAAACAAACAAAATAGCTAAAATTCTGTAGATGTCCATAGTAGTAAATGAATTAACCTGCTCCAAGAGTTTCCTAATCGTTTGACTTGACATGTATAGTCTGTAGTTACAATTTTAGTGCCTTTTCTGCATCTGAAGTTTTTAGTTTTTTGTTGCAAACACTATTGCTCAATTATGAGATATTCCTTTCTGGTCCGACAAAAATAGATAAGACTCCTGCAATAGTGATGTATTCCTTTTTAGTCACTATCTTGGAAGATAATTTTATATCTTACTGCCCATATTTCAAAAACTCTAGATGCATTTATTTCTTTCCGATGGTGGTAGCTAAAATGAAATATCACGTAAGTATGGTCTACATTACTCTCCAAGCAGATGATCCAAAGAAATACATACATCATATTGGGAATTTATGAATCTAAGTTTGTTCTCGTCACATATTTTTTGTGACATGTCAAAATATTTGTTTTTTTATTCGTATGAAGTGATACTCAGGAGAGCAATGAGCCAATTGCAAAGTTTCATATTAGAAATCTTTAAAAATTGATATTGAGATAATGTTCAGAAGCTTTATAAGCCAGCACTTAATATATGACGCACCAAGATGTAATGAGTTCGATAATTCCATAAAATATTGTTCAAACCTCAACAAACGGTTGGTCTAATTTAAATAAGTGCATTGGGAAAGTATCTTTAGAAAACATGTCAATCATGGCTCAGAAAGGGAAATAAAATTCATTGACTTTCTTTGGTTTTAATTTGTAAGAAGGATTTGATGATTTTTTTGCGATTTCGCTTGTGAGATTAGACCAATACAGAACATCATAGTAGATGGTTTTGGACAAATTGTAAGATTTTGCTACATTCTTTGACATGTGATAAAACATAAGAATTTACTACCATTTCAGCAGTGTCTGTCCCCCACGGTCCTTGTTTCATAGTTCATTGGGAATTGAGTGCGCCAAAATTCTTTTTGCATATGGGTGTGAGATACAAAGACTAGATAGAAATAGAATCTTACAAGTCTGATGATTCGGCGATTTCGAAACATCTTTTCCCCCTAGAATTAGCTTTTTCCCAATAAATTCTTACAGTGTGCATGATAGGTTTTTTATAGAACTTCCTCTTTATCAAACCATATGGAAAATGGTGTTTTGCAGTTAGATAATCTTTGAAGCTTGCATTTTCTCAAGAATTATACATTATAAACAAATAAGACACAAACTGTGTTGCCCTCCCCTAATAGAAAATAGCCGACAGTTACCGTCTTAAGAATCTCAATGAAAATGTTTAGTTGAATAATTTAAATGATTTTTTGTTTAAAGATTAATCTTCGCCTTGCTCGTCTTGTATAAAATATGTGACCAATCTTTAAAGATAATAAATAGTTATGTAATTCTCGTAATTTGTTGAAATCAAACAATTTAAATAAACTAAAAAAATAAAAGCATTTTACAGTTAGGATCTGAGTAAATTTTGATTGATTTTCTTGCCCAGAAGTTAATTCTAATCTGTTTAAATTTTAGTGACGTAATGCTGTCACGCTTAATTATCTCGGGTATTATTAATTTGTTAACCAAATTTGTAGTAACACTCGACTTGATTTCGACTTTCAATCTCGATTAGTTTTCAAAGCACGAATACTGTTTCTGGCTTCCGTTTGTATAAACCAGCCAACTCTATTTATGGACTGTCAATAATTTCTTGATTACCTGCATATTATTTAGTCGTCATGTCATGCTGACATTTACATTTGACGATTTAGCAGCACATTTATCACATATTTAATTTAAATTTTTTGTCAGTTTAATCTTCCTTTCGGATAATTACGTTTTTCATATTTCACCAACACAAACAAAACAGTTCCTCTTTAATTTAGAAGATACTCCATCTGATAAAATTTTTGACAGTTATAATGTGTATATGTATCAAGAAGTTAGATCAGGTAGTGCAAGGGATGAGGGTGCATAATACATAACGCACTCTAACCGGGTTGTCACTATATATCTCTTACTCCGTTACTTTCTCATTTTAACGACCGATCGTTATCAGCCATTTGCCCATTTAAATGAAAATATCATTCTTAGCAGAACTTTTAATACTGAAACTCGCGTCATAATTTTCTTTTTTATAAATTCTTCGTAAACCGCTTACGATATGTAACAATTTCTTTTGGTACTTAACAATAATAAAATTTCATTGCTTTCACAATAACTGGATTATACATTCTGTTTTCACTATTTTACAAGTTTCACCGCACTTGCTAAGTTGCTACGTCATCAGAATTTTGGGTCAGGGTGACCACAAAAAAATTTCAATTCGGTTAGTAAGGTTTTATAAACGGTTTTTATACTGGATATGGCAAAGACCTTGCGTTACCTAACGAGATCCCTTTAAAGAAAGTCCAATAAAGTAATTAAAGCGAATAAGCAAAAAAAAACAAAGAAAGCTTTATTTTTTTATTTTTAACTTTCTATAGTAAACATTTTTTTTAATCCATAAGAAATATAAAAATAACTGAAGTATTACTGCGACTGATATAAAATCTAGAATCACATCGTTTCTGAAATATAGAATTCTCAGAAAGGCATACCTACCTGTTCATCCTATTCTCTTGATTCCCGATGACCCATTTAAAATAAGTTTATCATCAAAAATAAATGACATTTTGCCCTAATATTATACATTTTTTGAAGTGTTGAAAAATCAAGAAATTTCAAATTAAACTTTACAAGATTGTAAAAAATTCAAATTTTGATGACGAAACTGTTTAATTATTCTTTGCATGGTAAAAGCACAGAATCTTGAAAACTTAATACTCTGAATTTCAAAATATCCGTTTTGTCTAATAAATGTTTTTCAGAAACCTTTTTAATATTTTTGGACACTGTGTCTTTTTCGAAACAAATGAAGATGAAAAAAATAAATGAAATATTTTCTTAGAACCGCAGGGATAGGAGTGTCACTATTTTATGTAAAATTACATCAGTTTGGTAAGAGTCACTAATATTACACATATTCAACAACTAGTCACTTTATTACGTATTTTTGGCAACCAACCATGGTATAATTCTTTTTGGCCAATAAGTACCGATAACTAGCCTATACCAATCAAGTAATTATTCTACAATTTAAAATTTAAAATATTCACATGACAATAGTCTAGGAATATCTTTATAAATTAAATTAATTAAGTACAATTGATATCAGCGTATTACCATGGCCTACTTAATGTACAGATCTAAATCCTATAGAGCACGCTTGGAATATACTACATTGAATAATTGAATGGCTTCTTAGTTTCATTAAATTAATTTTGTTTTGTAGTTTATATTTTAATTTTATTCAAGATTTTGAACATCCCTAAATTTAGTATGATGTAATATGGATAATAATCGATGCTGAAATTCACAATATACGTACTATACAGGGCGTTTATTTTCATGTATACATGCTTAATTGTCATAGTAACACATGCCAAAAACAAGTACTGCACCTTAACAGTCTGTGAACGACCGCCCATGATGCAAAATTCACAAGTAGAAAATTTCCGTTTTTTAGGAATAATGCATCATAGATATGGCAAACCCTATATCGATGAAAAGCAAATAAAGTGTAGAAGCTGACTTCAACCCATAATCGTGATGGAATAAACATACGTCTGCCTACCAACAGGCAGTGAAATTATTGAATCTTTGGCATTATACTGTGCTTTGATATACGTGGCTTGAAAACAATCCTATTTTTTCTGTTTAAAAGATGTGCAGATGTATGACTTGAAGTTAGTTTCTTCTCTACTCTATTCCACAAGAAATCCAAATATGTATGTGAAAATATCAATAGTACTGTATTCAAGATAAAAAAAATGACATTGTGTCACACATACATACAACATTCTGTATACGTGAAAATAAAATTAGTTATAGAGAATCTAGTGCCAAAAGTACTGCTTTTTGAATTTTTGTCTTAGTTTTGCAAATAACAAAATTATGAAAGAATCTGGCTTATGTGGGACACCTACCATTTTGGCAAACTTAATAGTATATTATTTTGCAAAACAGTATATGATTATTTTGTTTGTTGTTGTTACTTTCTCGTCTACTCCTGTCCTTGGAATTGAGATGATTGATACTATTGCAAATATGCTTGATACAGAATGCATAAACGTATTGGTTCAGTAACCAAGAAGTGAAAATAAAGTTACCATACAGTTCGAAATTTAAACTTTTAGTCTGTGGTAATTTGTAGAAGATGTTAGGAATTCCTTGGTAGGTCGCAAAAACACTTACAGAGTAATAAGGCAAAAAGCCAAAACGCAAGTTGGTATTTTAGGAATTGGCAAAATAAAAATGTACAGGCAAACAGGCTGTGGAATAGAATGGATAAATCCTGAGTAGGTCAAGCAAAACAAGATATTCTTATTTAGGCCCTAGATCGCACCTGAAGAGCTTTTCCCATATGGAGATCCAATTGAGGATGACTTCTATATAAGCCAAGTTAAGCATTTTGAAACACTTATCTCTTCCATGTCTAAAATTTCTTTTAGTAGTGTTCGTTTGATGAATTATTGTATTTTTAATTTAAACGACTTAGTCATTATTGAATCACAAAAGTTTCAAAAAAAATAAACACAATCTGAGCTTAAGGAAACTCTGGAAAAATCACACAAGAAGCTATAAGTAACTCATGTTCCATAAACATGTTTCCCAGGAATAATAAACTAAACTCGATACAAAAGCATAATGATGACTTACATACTGAAACTCTAAAATTGCTTTGAAGATATCAAAACTGGAGAAATGCTGGTTATTTGAGTTTAACATGCTTAAGCAAAACCAAATATACAATGACAAGTAATCTTATATTTTATGCACTTTCCACTAAAGACCATTCTCTTGATCAACTAACACAATACGTGTAGTTGCAGACAACACAAGAATGATGAAAAATAATAATTGGAGGAGCAAAACAATCGGAAAGCTTTTATTTCCAAAGGTTGATATAAATTCCTTCAAAATTAAAATTTGTTTGATTTGCTAATCAAATAATCATTTTAAGATTTCTGGATCTTTCTGTTCTTAACCCCCATATGCCTCAAAAATGTTCTTTAACGTATACAAGCCGGTATCAGTATTTGTCTGTATACATATAAACCATTATTCGACAAATAGCTTTCTGAAGAATATCCCCTGATGTGGGGAAACGGAGTGCGTAGTGAAGTTACAATGACAAAATCTGTCAACTGTTATCTTCTAGATAGTTCTGTTTGCTGTAGAAGATGATCAATTCAAGTCATGGCTGCTGATGGAAGTGATGCCAAGAATATTGGTTATCATCAGGATCATTAGAATTCCACTACTTGTTATTAAAGATAATTTTTCCCTATTTTCGATTTGAAAGTGACCATCAAGGGCAATGAGCATCTGACAGTTCTTGTACTCTTTGATACCATAATCTTTGTTTCAGATATTATCTGAGAGACGGAAATTTTTTCGTATGTCATCAACGGTGGTTTCATTGATATTCGACTACTTCTATCTTAAAGATTCTTTCGAAACCAGGACGAAACTTACCGAAAATGTTATAGCTAGAAGTTATGCTCGCTACCATCAAATGTTAAACTATAGACCAGTGACTCTTAACATTCTATGCCCAAATACATCCTGAAAACAGAATTAGGCTTTGGAATATTTTCAAATTTCACAATATTATGGCGAGAATATAAAATATACATACATGCTAGAAAAATGAATTTTACTGTTTTCGGGCAAAACCGATTTCCTGTGGAATAGAAGATAATTTAGAATAATTCAAAGCATTCTTTTTAAATATATTGTGATGATTTGAATATTTATATAGAAATATCCCACGTTGGGCGCCAAATATAATATGGTTGGTGATAAATTATATGCAAACTATCACAATATATTCAGTACAATGGAAAGATACTCAACAGTTGTTGTAGTAGAATCTTCCAAAGTACGATTTTTCTATAACTACCTTAAAAATTTCTATTTATGCTTGATGGGGCAAATAGCAAAGTAAGAATACTAGCAGTACAATTTTATTCTATATTTCTTTAGAAACTTCAGTGCAAATGTAGATTATTTCTCATCTTCACAATGGAATTTTTTCCGTATACATTACACAAGCTATTTACCGATTTTTTATTTAATTAGATTATAAATATTATAATATTCTATATTATGATGATGAAAATGAGCGAAACGCTGGTTGTATTGTATTTATACATAAAACCACAACAATTTTCAGTAACGTGCCGATTGATTATTGATTTTAACTATTACTGTTAGAAAATGAAACCTGAAATAGTTTGAAATGAAGCCAAAGCAGTTTAATATTTGATATATCGATATTTAAAACAATCTAAATTGGTCGTATACAAAGATTCTCTCTTGGTAAATCAGAAACGTACCATTTATGTGAATAAGCGAAATGATACTTGTGTGCATGCAAAGTGAGCAATCTGTAACAATAAAATGTAAGAAGTATGTGACGGGAAATATGTACTGTAAAATTTCATTTTATAAAATGATGCGTTTTAAATTATCAGAACAAGATGTCTCTTGAGACCATTAAATCGTTCAGCCTATTACGCCTCGGAAGAAGGGAAACTGAACGGCAGATATGTGCTGTTATTCTTTCTGAAAAGGAAAATCGACCTATTATGTGTTCGATATTTATTTCAACTTTTCTTAAACTGCAAATTTCCCATTAATTAAAAGCGATATAAATACATCTCTTGCTTTACAAGAAAAGTTAATTTCCACTTTGCTTTAATTTCTTAAGGTGTTATTAGTCGCAGATGTTCTACCAAATACGTGCCCATCTCGTACGCAGTAGTATAGATTTTGTAAGAAGCCGCATGGTTAAACCGCAAAGTCGCAATGTTGACGAAGTTAGAAAAGGGTAGCATTCGGTTCGCCCTCGTCATTTAAATGCTGGGCGTCTCGCATTCGGTGTTGATAACAAGTACCCATCTTTCGAGGAACGACAAGTACAACAAGATGTAAAATTAACTTTAAATGGAAGCATTTGTTCACCTTTTAAAGGGTTGAATTTACGTTTTAATTTCACACGCAATAACGCTCGAATACAAGAAATCCAAAGGGTAGGTTTTATTTGCCTCTGATGGACAATTTTTCGCGGTAATTTCGAATTACCGGCGGTTTAAAAACAAGACCAGCTCTTCTTTCGTGCCAGTTAAAATATGTATACGTATTGGTCGCAAGAGACGCAAAGCGCGGGTCTCGCCTCACCACTTAAGAGCGCCACGAAGCACGGATTGTGTCTACCGAAATGCCCCACAAAGCAGGGAAAAGACCGAAATGTTAAAATGTAAATGCAGTAATAAAACTAAATCAGCGTAGATCTACTTCCATCTGAAGTTGTCGAAATAAACGCGGGGATCCGGAAAGATTGCGCGTGTACATCATAAAAAGAAGATCCTTCCTTATGTCGATCTATTTACCTGAGAACGTTCTGCGAATGCAGAATCACCAAATCGCAGTTGCGGGATCAAAGAGCTCTGTTTGACATATGTGACATCATCTCGTACTGTTTTACTTTTCGATCTCAATAAACAAATAGATGCTTTTCTTTTACAATATATCCATCCTCGTTCAAAAAGAATTTTTATTAAAGAAGAAAAATTTCCATGAATATGAAATGTACTAGATTCAAATTATTCTAGAAAATATTTCAAAAACATTTTTAGCATTATTTCACCCTACATCACTACTGTTTATTATTTATCGCCTGAAAAACCCTGTAAAATCAACTTTTTTGTAATTTGTATAGCTAAAGTTAAACTAAGTAGAAAGCTTAAGGTATTTCTATAAGAAAAATATGAACAGGAAAACCAATTGAATATTGGTGACGCATTAAAAAATACAGAGTTTCCTAAAACAAGGATTCCTGTTTATAAATAATTTCCAGTTAAGGTGAGTGATTCCATCAATAAAATGAGATCAAATCATCAAGGCAACTTAAACTATAATTCTTATAAAATGGCATTTTCTGGTATACAGGGTGTTTTAGTTTACCAAGAACATAGAAATTTTAACATGGGAAAATTATGAGGTCCAGAGTTTGCTTACGCCTACTACAGCCATTAAGAATGATATAAAATGACCTTTCAGAAAACAAAGTAATAATCTTTTAATTAGCGTCATTATTTAACATTTACCGAAACAAAGAATTCACTTAGAAAACCAAAGATAATGACCAACATAAATATTGGATTCGAACTTTAACTTTGTGCAAAGGACGATAGAAAAACTTTGTTCTATTTGTGGGCAAGTATCAAGGATACGATAATCTCATTATAGGCACTTACCTACAAAAAGAATACAAAAACCTTAAACGCTTTTAAGACAGTTACTAAGACTAACCCTTCAATAACATTTGTAGTACAGTAGTACAAAAGAGGTCAGCTCAAAAATTCAAAATTTGTTTCTCGTATTATGAAAATACCAAACGCTCCTCTTAGACCTTACCGTTTGAATGGTAGAGAGTGAGTAAGCACTTTCTGATAATTAATCAGCAGTCTTATATTTATTATTCAGTAGAGATTCTGATGCAACTTGAAAACGTTTTGATTTAAAACTATGTGGGACAAAATTGCTGAATAAATTGCAACAAGTGATGTCTAGTAATAACAGTGCTCACGCTGTTGACCCTAGTCAAAAACCAACCCAATTAGAATTCTTGAAATAAAACTGAAAAGGAAAATAAATTTTGAAGTTGAATGTAAATAGAAAACGAAACTATCACCCCTTTGTATTAAAATTCTCAGATTCTATGACCTTCCTGTGCGAGGTTCAATTTCATTCAGAATCTGGGCTATGACATTTTAGAAATTTCTTTAGACACGTTTGCCTATTCTACGTATTCCAGGCGTGCATTTGCACTTGAACGTGATGTAATCACCATCTCTTCCTTCATTTTTACTTTTTTTTCTTAGAGAGAAAATGTTCTTTCTGTAATTAAATTAAATTACACAGAATTATCTTCTGAAACTTTGGTTTATTAGAAATTGACATTATGAAAATGCGTCTTGACCACAACAGCATGCCGCATGTCCAAACTTGAACTTTGTCTTATATTTGTCATTAGAACAATAAAATTACAACCAAGTCCAAAATTTGAAGCAACCAATTCAAATTCATTAAAAGCTTCCTTCACTGTTAAGAACTCATCGGATAAGTCTTATCAAGAAAAATGAGAAATTATCGATGTATCTATTATAATCTACACATTTTAAGTGAATCGAATACCATAAAGAAAATAATCAAAATATTAAAACTAAAATTGATTCTATAAAAAAGCAAAATGAGAATATTGAAGCGTTGACGGCAAAAGAGATAGGAACTCAACGTAAAAGTCCAGAAATCGCCAATACGCTTATAGAAAATGGAAAGACAGAAGAAAGGTCTTCCCCGATACTGAGACGTAGAAAACGTTTACCTTGAAAACGTGAACTTATAAAACGTGGATTGCCAAATCTTCAATTTGAATAATATCGACGTCGCTAATTACCTAGATTTGATTGGAAGATTATCAGAAACTTGTTGAATACAATTAGACTAAATTATTTGACCATTTCAGGTCAGTCAGAAAAAAAGATACATCTTCAGACATTGACGAAGATGAACAACATTTAGAAGGGAGACAATTCTACCCGTAGAAAGTCATAACCCAGTAATACCAATGGCCAGAAAGAGTGAGATTAATAATTCAATTCAAAAGAACGCAAAAGAAAGAAAGAAATTAATTATTTGTCCACTTTAGTGGAGTCAGACATTGACGAAAGTGAATCACAATTTAGAATGGAACTGAAATCTACCTTTAAGAAGTCATAATTCAGTACTACAGAAACTAAGCGCTGAAGAAACCAGTTGGTCAGAAACGTGATATCTTTCATTCTTTTCCTAAAGAAAAATTTATTTTTCTCTGCAGTTAAAAATACACAAAATTGGCACTGTAAATATCAGTGGACAACTTTGCCATACTTCTGCCATTATGAAATACTAACTGCAAAAGGGCTAAACAATTAGGAGCAAGTCCAAAATTTGAAGCAAGCAAATCAAACTCATTGAACTATCTAAACTGTTAAAAAATCGCAGGGTAAGTTTTATCAAAAAACAAGAAACAAAAAAAAATAGAAAATTATTGATGTAGACTTAGAAGAAATTTAGTTTGACGGCACGTAAACTTATAAAATCTAGATTGTCAGATTCCCAATTTATACAATATCGACGTCACTAATTATCTAGATTTGATTGTAATACTATCAAAAAATTTGATGGACACTATAAAACTAAACTATCTGGCAACTTCAAATCAGTCAGGAAAAAACTATACATCTTCAGACATTGCCAAAGATAAATAACAATTTAGAAGGAATACAATTCTACCCGTAGAAGGTCATAACCCAATAATATAGAAACGAAGCTGCCAGAAAGAGTGGGATTAATAATCCTATCCAGAAGATCAAAAAAGGAAAGATAACGTATGTGATCGAACTCCAGTGGTACAAATAGATTGGATGCAAATTCTAACTTAGAAACAAAATTTAAAAGCGAGCAAAATAGGCAAAAATCTAACAATACTTACAGGAAGCGTCCACAAGAAACAAAATGCACGAAACCAAGCCAGTATCTACAATCGTTGAGATAAAAAACGAGCACCGTCATGCCGTATTCTGCTTTACAAAGACGAGACGGTTAGAATCTAGACTGGAACTAACATTATGAAAGGGTCAAAAGAGGAATTGCAGCGCTGGAGCAAAAGAGGTGCTATGTAAAAGGACAGAAGTAGTCAATACTCTTCAAGTTTTAGAAGAAGAGGATTTCGTGTTGGATGGATATTTAAAAAAAAAATTAATTTTCTATATATGGCATCTAGTTTGAAAACACATATACTAATAAAACATGGATTGTCAGATTCTCAATTTAAATATCGACATCGCTGATTATCAATATTTGACGAAAAGACCAGCAGAACTTGAAGAACACAAAAAGAACTATTATTTGCCCACTTCATGTCAAGCAAAAGGATAAGATACATCTTTAGACAATGCCGAAGCTGACTAACAATTTAGAAGGGAGACAAATCTACCTGTAGAAAGTCATATTTTAGTAATACAGAAACGAGATGCCGAAGAAAACATTGGTTAAAAAACAGATTTTAGTGAGAATAATAATTTGATTTAAAAGAATGAAATCCCAGGAGATGGAGAAGAAAAAAGAGCAAACAAAAAGATGCTCAGAAAACACTATACAGTCCATATAAAGTCCAGTGGTTCAAATGGATTAGATACAGGCTCATACAGAAACCAATCGAGTATCCGCAATCGTCGAAATAAAATAGCGAGCGTTGATTGCCGTATGTTCAATGCTGCTTTACAAGAACGAGGCGGTTATAATCGTAGACAGTTTAGCTGCTCTTCTGATTCTCAACATTTCTAAGGTTCTTTCAGTAATAATAATCAATCAGGTCAACGTTCATTGGTTAATAAATACGTTGCTAATATGAACGCAACCGTTTATGAAAACGTCAATAATCTTCTCGGCACATCTGTTACTAGGAACAAGCAGACAATTATTGAGCAACTAGCGGCTTTATATGGTAAGAAACCTACACTGCATCATTTGAGAGTTGTTAAGGAAGATTCTTTGTAATTTAGTTTTTAGTTTGGTTAGATACCTGACTTTGCTAAACCAACCAGAAACTTCTTGCCTTGTTTAAATTCTAGGAGAAATAGTTGACTTTTGGATTTGGATCGCGTCAAATCACAATTTTGCTCGATTGTTACAGAAAGGCATTTGCCATTTAACAAATATTCATCTTGTTACTCAATAGAGCAAAAAAATGTTGTCGTTGAAGTTTTCTCATGGGATACATTATTTGTGAGTAAAATCGAATTTTTCGAAGCATTCACTAAATGTTCAGTGGCAAAAATATTTTGCTTTTTTGAACACAGGATACAATGTTGAGGTGAGGTATTTCTTGTAGCTTTATTATTATAGTATCTTATAACCAGCGACAGATTTGTGGAAGGAAATATCGAATCGAAAGCCGAAACAGAAAATTGTTTTCTAAATTTACTTTCTTCGATTCCAATGGCAAACCCCGAATTTTAAACACTGTATAAAATGCAAATACTAGTAGAGAAGACACTTTTGCTAGTCTGGAATTTCTAATAAAATTACAAATAATATATGTTTGTAAGAGTCCGGAAGAACTGGGACTCTGCAAGAACCCACAACGTTGGTTTGCAAGAGTTCAGACTGTTCGGAGAATCTGAAAGAATCTTGAAAGTGGCAAGAATTCAAGGTCCAAACGTCGGCAAGAACTTACCATAGATAGAAATTTAGATAGTGATTTCCAGATTGTAGAAAGATAATCAGTTAAGCAGACACGCTGTTCATTTGTTAATTTATTCAAAAGCCTTTTTGACTTCGATTAACAATCGAGTTACCTGTTTGTAATTGGAAAAAGATTCTATAGCAGGTTAAAAGTTGAAAGCTAATTTATGATTTTGGAGTTACCATGGTGAAGCACCCATTAATTATAGGAAAGAACTGTGATAACAAGGGGATGCACAAAAGCGCATTGAAGTTTCTTGCCCTTGCCCTTGAATTACAAATTTGAAGGCGACTGCATCATTTAAAACTAGTGATTCTTGCTTTTGGGAATGATGTAAAATTGTTTTCATAGAAGATTCTTCAGATCTAACTATACAGGATGTTGTCTGGTGACATACATTTGATATTTCATCAATGTATAGTTTAGGTCATAAGTCGAAAATAAAGAGTAGCCACTTTGGCTATTCTCGATATTGCAGGAATTATGAATTCTTGTAGCTGTAGGCTGAAAAATAAAAAAAAAATGCAATTTTACCCATCAAAAATTCTACATCGACAAGTTTTCGTCGCTTTAACCTACAGTGCGTGGTATAGCATGCACCCACAATTTAAATCGACGAAAGCCTGTCGACGTAAACGTTTTCGCACAACATGGCCAGGGCAGCAATCATTCTGAACTATTTTGTTGTAACTTAAATTGTCAATAACTCCTTCAGTATTGAGAATTATTTTTGACTTGTGATAACCAAAACCATACGTTGATGAAATATCGAATGTAAGCCTTCTGAATTAGAACTTGTTCATCAGGAAACGTACACTCTCCCATTAATAAAAAATTGAGAATTGCACATCAGATTTGTGCCCAGATTTTGTATGGAACCAACGAATTTACTTCATTAATTGTCAATATGTTTCATTCATTCAGGAACTTATTAGTTTATCATTTTTGTCAAAAAATTTGAGATCGAGATTGTTATATCTCCCGGTCTGGTTAACAAAGGTTAATTACTCCTAAACAAAACAGAAATTTATTGTTTTTTATTAGCAGGTGGACAATTAAGGAAAAAGGGAATAGCATTTTGATGTTATTAACGTAATTTGTAATTTATATTCACCCTGTATATAAAATTCTCTAAATTTAAATTTACTTGTTCGAGTTGAAGTGCAGATTCATGTTCTTTTAACTTGAACATTTCGAAATGTAACAAATTACATTTAACGACTAAAGTTTCCTTAAACTATAGTTACGTAAGTTGTTTAATTCAAGAATAAGTCTAGCCGCCCCTCTAATAAGCGAACTGTGATAAACGGATGCTTCACTTTATAGAACGTATGTTCATTATGATCAAGTTTTATTCAAGGGGATGACAGTGTTCCTGGATCACCACGGAGTTGTACCATTATTCAAAAGCTTGACTTGTCATGTTCTGCATAATTCCATGCACAAATGCTATACTATTATCATAAAGGGGAAATATAAAGGAAAAAAACGTTAAAGTTTGTTTACCTGTTGCCACTAACACGCAACATTGATAAGTTGTTAGATAATAATTTAAGTAATAGATTACATGATGAAAGGGTATTTACAATATTTTTTTAAATTTTGAGAGATAAGCATTTTAAACTCAATTAGTTTTTTGGAAATTTTGTTGAAAATAAAATAATATTTAATATAATTTTTGTTTTTTGTAAAGTGAAAGTAGGAATATTTCAAAATACAGTTTAAACTCGGGGTTTATATCAATTCGCCCTCTTGTTGTATCCTGCTGAACTAGATCGAGCTTTCATTTTCAGCCGTGTGGCGCCAGCAGTTGCTAGAAAACGGATTCAGTGTTGCCGACTTCCGAGCTTTTCCTGCTAAGTTTTCATTTTAGTAATATGACTGTGTCAAACTGAAACTTTTAAATTTAATTTTCCTTACGTCATTGTATGACTTTTTAATTTTATAAATTCAATGTCATTTCTAAACAAAGATGTTTATAGTTAAAATTGATTTTGAGAATTTTCCGTGGAAATGCTTTCGAATAAAACAGAATTGAAAAATAATAAGGTAAGGTATTAGTTGATTTTTCAGGTTAAAGGTGAGAATTTTAGATTTTGCTTTTGTTTTGGCTAGTATTCAAGTTTAGACAAATATACCTACGTGAGTGAATGCGTGATTCATTCATTTGTTAATAATTATAGATTGAATATTAAGTATGATTATGAATAGTTATGAGATTAATGAAACATAGCAATAATACAAAAACAATTGAAACACTAATTAACAGCATTTTTTAAAAAGCTTATTAATTTATTAATTGTTATTCAAGGGATTGCCACTTTTTTAAGATTAAGTGAAATAAGTAACCTGAACGTATTGCCGTTTTGTACATTTTTTAAAACGATGTTTGACTGTTTTTCGTTAACAACGAGCTGATACGATTTCCATTGTCTAAATTATGAAACTAAATGGAGGACATTGGCCAGTGTCCGTATAGATTTTCATTACTCATTGTTACTAACTCGAAATATACGTTTTTTAATTCCTTTCTTAGATTTAGACGAGCAATACTAACAAAATTTTGTTTACTTCGAAGAAACATCGTATAAACAAGTTTCGTTTATTTTAAAATTAAACGAAATCGAATCAAACAGGAAATTGAATCAAACAGAAAAGCGAAGTAAAGTGGTGGGTAGTTTTATTAACTCGTGAAACTTAAAAAAAAAGTCCTTAATGATTAACAAGTTTACAAACTAAGGACAGATGTTTGCTCAGTAGGCATCTTTTGCGGTTTACTCGGTAGTAATTGATTTTTAATCTTTCCTGAAATAAATATTAACTTGTCTATTTTTATTCTGTTTGAGGTGTGACAGGAAAACAAATCTTGACATCTGAACTTTCGGAAACTAAAAACTAGCTCAGTCTTTCATTTAGTTTTTACTTTACAGTACAACTATAATATTGATTGTAGTTTATTCTAATCTACGGACTTTTCTTTCAGTATTTAGAATTTCAAAAGACGTACTAAGTAGATGATAGTTACTTTAACAATTCTTGGCATTGTTTAGGGAATACTTACATAAAGACTACTTAATAGAAGTCACTAAAACTTCTTGATATTATATATTTGAAAATGTTAATTTGTGATAAATTTGTATATAATTGCAACTTCTTACTCACGCCTAAGGCTGCCAACTGATTTAAAACGGTGTAATTTTTTTGTATGGAGAACAAAAAGCAAAATTGTCTCTTTCTTTCGGGTTGCAAATAAAAATAAAATTAATAACGATTGTTTTGATTTATTTCTTGTAACCGCAGTTAAAATAGCTTTTTATGAATGATTGGTTTCTAATCCATTACAGGAGTTTTCAAGATACACGACAGTTTCTTATATTTTCAATATTTCTAAAACAATATTAACTTTGCTACATATCTTTCTAATGAGAATTTCAGCAATTCTGTCTACATATGAAATGTATGTTAAAATGCATTTTTCAAAATTCGTCATTTGATGCCTAAATCTCCTGACTTTTCAATTCTTTAATAAATTAGATAAGAGCGTTGGTACGATCCTAATCAAAAATTCTATGCCTAGGGATTCTTATAATCCGCAACCCTATTACAAGTAAAAACTTAGCGACGACTTTTTTTTAAGATACTAGGAAACTGTAACAACCAACATCCAATTTCATTTTTAAGTATTGAGTTTCAACATTTTTATTATTACTTCTTTTAAAATACGCGCAATTGCTGAAGTTTTCATCTAAAGAAAACTGTTAAGGGGGAGGAGATAAATAATCGGTGAATATTCCTTAATGTATAGAAGAAGTCTTTTATCGGTTTCTCTCTGAATACCTAGGAAAATATTTCTGCACTTAATGAAGTTTCCTACTTGGTTGTTAGGATTTAGAGACGTGGAATCTTAAGAATTAGATACAGCAAGAACCAACCGATTAATTCGTAATATTTCATTCATTTTTTAATTACGTGGTATATCTTCAAGGTATAATTTTAACAAAAGATAGGTGAGGTTTTAAAATGTATCTGCTTTAAAACTTCATTAATCAAACTGCGAAAGACAGCTTAACTTTTTGCAAAATTATAGAATGTTGCTAATGAACAGACATTTTAGAATATTACTATTTTTCTTCTTTATACAATTCATTGTGTTAAAATACGGAAAAAATAAAAAGTCAAGTTATGAAAGAGGGCTGTAATCTGTCGCGGGGAATCTCAATGAGTAATTGCCAACATATTGGCTCTTGTAAATTCTCCTACGTTCAATATAATAAGCGGCGTCGATATGAGCAGCGACTGTGACAGGGGTTGCGGAAATGTCATACTAAAAGTGACTGACAGGACGGTGACGATAAATGCAAATTACAGTTGAAATGCATGCACAATAGCTTTTTGATATGCATCTATTTAAAATCATAATTTGTAAAAGCTTATGGGTGATAAACTCCGCGTTCAGACGGTATGGGGAAATATTTACATCCTATTACATTTACATTGCATGCTATTTAGCAGAATGAATAATTTATATTATCGCATTTACTGAAATGCTTTAACGTCCAGAGGTAGAAAAACTACTTGAAGATGATTTAATGCGCCTTTCTAAATAAAATAATTACGGCGTTAATGAACATTTTTATTTTCTAATAAGGTCGTTGAATCCTTGCAAGCGAGAACATTTAAACAAATCAATCACTGTTAGAATTTTTCGCTAATTAACAATTTGAAAAAATGCAATTAAAACCTAATATCTCTCTGTAAAATAATTTTATTACACGAACAACTTGATAAAAACAACGTAATCTTATTAATTTCGTATTAAGTTTGTAAGACAAAGATGAATGAATGTTTCCAAAGTTAATACGGAAAGTTTTTGAGTTACGAGCTATTTCCCGTTACATCAGCGCCTTTCATCCCGTTAGTGTTCTGGTACTTTGTACATCAATGACTTTGCTAAGCACACCATCTGTAAACGTAGTAAACTAATGCATAACAAGTGGGTCAGAAGAAAAGCTAGGGCGTCCCCTACGTTGTCGATATTCGAAGATAGGAACTAGTTAGCATGCAAATTGCAATATGTATAGGCAAAGGCGGCGAAGTCTTCGCCAGATTCATGATACGCCCTCCTTGCGGTCTCTTATAAGCCCATTACTGATCGAAACTAACCCCGAAGCAGTGTCGTACTTATCGACTGAATTAGCGCTTACGGTGATATGTTATAGATCATCTCGACATCTTTCAAAATTTCGCTCCGGAAGAAGACTTGTATTATATCGCTCTTTAAGCACAATTTACAAACGTTACGGAGTAAGAAATTCTTTCCTAGCTAGGCAAGAAGGGAACGGCGGCGTTGTGCACATTTTAAAAGCGTCTTATTAAGTTCACATTTTGGCGAGGTGTTGATGGAATGACAATGAGGGCAGGGCGGGTCGGCGAACGGGTCGCACAATTAGAGTGCGCGTGTAGAATTCTTTCTTTCATTGCGGCACAAGTCATGACCGAATTCCTGTTCGCGCGTCGAGTGACAAACTGCTGTTCAGGAACGCATTTATTGCAGCTCGTACCCTTAATATAAGACCGAAACGGTGCATCACATAAATCATAGTATTCGTACGCAAAATCAACAAGAGGACTAGATAAGCCGACAAATCAGGGGGCGGCTGCTATCTGCTCCAACACATGCTCCGATGCTCAACGCTGCCGGCCGCAGACGGACACTGAATTTTTCATTCATATCTACAAATGACAAAGATTTCGATGCATTTCCATATAAATTACATCATATTTCTGGAACGCGGGGGTTTGTGAGACGCGTCTTCGGAGGCTGTTAGTCATCCTAACAATGATTTATGGAGGCTAACATATTGCCGGGCGGGTCGAGTTCGACCACCGGGTGCCGCCGGCCCCTATATTGCGGAAAGACGCACATCCGAGCCTGGTGTGTAATCATGCCGCGGGCCGCTTCGCTCGCTGTCAACCAATTACACATGTGGACCGTATAATTTAGAGCCATAAACTAAAATAGATACTTCGGTTCGCTCGCGATGATTGGTTTCGAATGGGTGACAGTTCCAGCTCGGTCGATGGAGGTTTTAGACGATTGAAATCCTGTATTAGAATCGAGTTTTCTGAACAGAAAAAAGAAAGGGCACATTTAGTCTTCTGGAATCTTTCTTCCGACAAGTAACTCCAATCCGTCGACGGAAGTGGCAGATCTTAGATAGGGCGTATGTATCATTGCAAATTCGCACGAGTATTCATAAATAGCGAAGATGCCGCAATAAATCGGCAATCGCGTTGGGTCGAATCCCTGGGTGGTCGTGAGCGTGCATATTGGAGGAGCAACGGTGCAAGGGTGGTACACTAACCCACTGCCGCCGCACCTGGGGAAGCCCTAATCGAATAATGCGACCCCACGGGAGTCTGGACGGAACCATTACGCGGTGCACTAATAACTTTTTAAGACCGAACTGCGGAATGTCATTACCAAATGACGACCGACCCTCGGGGTCGTAAGTGTTGTTAGTGACTCGTTTTTACGAGTGGGATTCCGTGCGAGTGATAGCATCTCGCTTCCGCGTAAATATAACGTAACACTTCGAGTTCTAAACTTTTAATGCTCAACTGGAGCAGTTTGAGTAAGCGAGAGCTTACACCTCGACATAATCAGATCTGCACCGTAAATATGGAGTGTTGTCGCAGTTAAGATTAGCAAGTTAACCTGCTGGGAGTTAAGGAAATGGGTCGCGTCTCGGCGCCCCCGGCTAGGATTATAAGCTCGAGAAATAACGCGGGATCTTAACAAGAGTTTGCACTCAGCGATCTCTAAGAGACCACACGGTGGGGATTAGCTTTTCGTCGTAATATATGACTGTACGACCGCTTACCTGCACCCAGCTATGCTAATTCTCATCGGTTTATAGACCACAAAGTGTCGCTGGCCACCGACTCGCTGTGCCACTCCGCGTGTAAAACGCGTTTACGGCACCGATAATGTGCTATACGTTACGTCTTCCGATAAACGCCGACTGAGAACCGCTCACTATAATGGATACTTTAATACGAGTTTCGGTTCATTAAAATATAATTTATTTACGGACCCGATTCGAGCACATATTAAGGAGATTGGATTATCTTAAAAATAACTAGCCGGGACCGGGCTTTGTGCGAGTACCATTACCAACTAATAAAAAAAGTTTAAATAACGGCCTACGTTAATTACTCGGCAATTTTAGGAGATGAAATTGTGTACGAATATCCAAAATTTAATTTCAGAATCTTTAGTCTTCTGATATTAAATCGAGCCTTCAAATACCATTAATTTGTTAACACTACCAAAGGTTAACATCACGATAACTACTGGTATAGGTAAAGAAATTTTTGAGATACAAGTTTTCAAATGATGTAAAAGAAAACAAAAGAACATTAAATTTTCGTAAACAAAACAAGAATCTTCATCAAGAAGAATTGATTTTCGGATTAATTGAATGAATGCATTAAGGTTATGTTTATGTTCAGCTTACATACTACGTCGGCTATTGTATTTAAATTTCAAACAAAACAACGCAACGTGTTTAAAAAATGTCGAAACGAAATTGGCGCGAATTTACATTTTTACATGGAAGATTAACAAGAGTAACATTTGTAACTAACAAAAGAATAGAATTATTAAAACTTAAAATAGTGTGCTACTAGTGCTAACCTAGATACTAATTTAGAATTGACATTAGCAGTTAGTACATTATAGTGAGTGACGGATAAATTACTGAATTAAAAAAAGATATAAAATGAAACGAATGTGTTTACAATGTCAAATTATGGTCTATTTAAACTGTTTTGATACAAGAATAGCGTGTTAAACGGTATCTTTTAGTAGTAAAATTTCCAGCAGTGTGGTCATGCAAGATTCTCTAGGTTTTTCAAGACTGCCATTAAGTTTTCCAGAAAATCATATTTTAAACAAAATATAATCATAAAAAGGAGATTTTAACACAGAAAGCTAGCACTAATCTAAATATTAATGAACCAGGTATACAAACAACGCTATGGAAACTATGGAAACTGCATAGTAGTAGCCTGCAAGTGCTGACTGAAATCTAGGCAAATTAACACAAAAATGAATTTAGAAGTTCTGTCTCTCGGCCAGTCTGGCAACACATGCCTAGCTCGTAAATCATATTCTAAAATGTCTTCTTCTGGTTGTGCAATAAGGAGGAACTCCAAGTGTCTGGAAAGAAACGGAAGAATGAACTGATTTGATTGAGTCTTTCTAGTTCTAATGCAAAAAGAATTAGACTGCCGATCTTGTGTTGATTTTAGAAAACTAAATGCTATAACAAAAAGATACTAATGTTTTGTTCATCTTGAACAGTTGAAAGGAGTAGTGCTACAGGCTATTGCGTCTGTAGGTGAAGTCCAAGGAGTCCACATGCCAATAAGTCATTACTTGCCACATAAATCGGTTCGGTTTATTTCTGTTTTAGACTGTTTAGTCAAAAATTCCTACAATAGTCTGGTTGGACCAATATTTAATATGTAAAAATCGTAAGATATTTATCGACTAGATTTAGTTCTATGTTTAGTACGCGCCGTTTTCGCTTGCAAGTAGATTTTTATAGCCTACTGATGACGGCATAAGAAGCCATAAACTTCCTTCTTTTTTAACTTATTGTTCAGCTCAAAAGCAACACTCAAAAAGATCTGAGAATAACGCACAGAAAGTCTCTTGGTGCTAATTACCAGAATGTTAGGGCCATTCTGTGAAACAACCAATAATAATAATGCTGACCAAAGATTACTCTGCTAGAAAATTGAAGATGCACCACAAGTAGCCTCAGAAACTGATATAGGAAAGAATTGTGAATGCCGAGTAACTAATTTGTCTATTGATTGAATAATCAGCAGAAAAGGTTCAATGTAAGACCAAAGTTCAAAAAGTAAATCATTTAATTATGACATCATATAGAAGGCAAAATATACACAAACTCAGAGATCAAATTGGGCCAGTCCGACCTAGAAGCTAACGAAGTCGCTGAAACACTATAATTGGCAGTTGATTATGAGGTAGTAAGTCAAAGAGTGATATTTCAATTATATCAGGCACACAGGATGAGTGGGCGCATGAGAAGGTTTAAGTTGGAATCTAAACCTATCATTTTTAAAATCATACAAAGTAAATTGAAGATCAAAGTTTTTCTGAATGAATCACAGCAGTGTAGATTGAGTGAGAAGACAGGAAGACGATGACCACATCTTAAGCTTTCCTCAAACTTAGTTCTAGGTTTTCTATTTAAAAATCAATTAAATCGCATTTCGCGTTCCTCAATCACCCTGTATAGAAATGGTTTACGGTTAAAATCTCAATAATGAGAAAGAGACGGAAAATTCAATTTTACCTTCCTAAACAAAATCTAGAAATTCATTTTAATTATAATAATTAAATAACAACGTAACTATCATAATGTTATATTGCTGTAATGAACAGGGTTTAAGGAACAGAGAAATACCAGAATATATTTATTTTATGGAATACCCTGTGTTTTCAGTCGTAATTATGAAAAGTGTAGCTGATCTTATGTAAGTACAAGGTAATATTCTACAAAACATTACGTTGAGATGCCCTGTGTATAACCACAAAACAATTAAATCAATTCAATTTTACATTTACATTACACTTATTGTGTTTGAATTTATCTTGTATAAACAACCCACCAAACAATTTGAAAGGTTTTTTTTCTAAAGTTTGAGTTAAATTTTCAGGCAAACACTAGTTTGTTTCTTCTCAAGAAGTTTGTTTTATGTGTAGGTTACCGTTACCAGGGTTTTATTACTTTCCTTGGAAAACTAAGTTACTACAAGTCTACTTTGTACACACAGTAAACATTATCTTGAATCTTTTATTATCCTAATTTACGTCGTTTTGGAAGTAGATTCTAGGTCAATTTCTAACCTTACACATAAATATATAATCTTACTTATTAAGTCTATTTTATTCTTAGCAAATAAAATTTTTTATTTATTTTTACAAAATGCATATTAGAAGTCATTATTAAAGTCTGTGAAGGATTATGTTTACAGTGCAGTGCACAAATGATATACCTACAAAATAAAAAATGTCCAGAAATAAAAAGTTAACAACAAAACTCGAAAATCCGTCTGTAAAATTAGACCTTGTATTTTGGTCTTCCCTTCTAATCAATAATAATCAGAGAAAACTTTAAATTTTGATTTGAATGTTCAAGATGTTTAAAAACTCTGGAGCTGTAGGCAAAACATTTTTGCCTTGATACATTCGTGAGATAAATCATATCATCTAGTCTTGAAAGCAACGAAGATACCATTATTTGAAATCGCTTGGATTAGTATTAAATTTATGCGAGTCTTGATTTTGCTTTTGTCGTAATTTGGGCAATTTTATCAAATCAACATGCCGTTTTCAGTATGTCATAGCCATATTCCTCAGACTTTTGACTAATTATTCATAGCTTACTACTTTGATTTCTTAGGACCTGAAATATGTCATTTGTAGTGTAGTCAACCTTTTAGAAGACTCAATCTTTGTTTTTGACTTGACCACAAACAAAATTAATATCGGACGTTTTGGACATCGAACGATCAGAACGAGGAAGATCAAAATGCTTGGTATAAAGCCGTAGTTGGGTTTTTCTGATGTAATGACCAATTGAACATAATAAAATTATAATGCAGGATTTTACTTATTGCTTATTTCTAAGGTTCTTAGCTTCATTTTCGATTTGGGAAAATTAAATAGAATTTCTAAACACAGAATTCTTTTTACCCAGCCTGCAATACCGAGTATCCAACATTAAAGAACATTTAATTTGTGACGTCATGACAAAAACTAGTTTTTTCATTTTTTTCTTGTGCATCTATCTTTTGTTTTACGTTCTATAGGCTACGTTTCGATTGTGACTGTTTGCTTGATAATCTCATACTGAAATGAAATAACTTATTTTTTAATTCTAACGTTGAAACTAATAAATCTTAAATATTCAAGTCGTTTGGATTATTATTTGGCAATTTTGTATCAATTAAAAATTGTCGAACTATCACATCTTTAACGAGTAAAGCGAAGAATATTACGAATGTAACCGTTTTCTGTATAAACATAACAGATTAAAAACTAATTTATAATAAAACTGAAGAAATACAGAACCTTTACATTCAAATTAGCAAGAACGCCTACATTCTCTTAAATAATCGGTTATTTAAAGCAGTGCTCTTAATGGATGATATAACAACTAGCAAACATTTTGTTTCGGAATGTTAATTGAAAAACTAATTACACGTTGTAAAAGGCTTTGCATAATATACGAAGGGTAGAGAATGCATTCTGATAAACGAGAAATATTTAAAGGTAAGGTAAGTAGACGATTGTGAAATAGTTTCACGTTCTACAATTTTTGGCATCTGGTTGTACGATTAGATGTCGTGAGCGTTATCGAAAATCTCCAATAACGCTTTAAACATGCCAAGCGTGACTAAGCACAGAGCTACTGGAATTAAAGATCTAGACCATCATATCAGAGTCACCGTTGTATACAAAACTCACCGCTGTATCGACGTTGTTTCTACGCACGTTCAGTGGAATATAAAAACAACGATATTTTAGAGGCGTCGATAATCGAGCTAAATTATCTAAACTTAGATTTTGATTCGATCCGAAACACAAAAACACCTTAAGAGCGGTGCCTACAGAGGAGTATGGCAATCAAATAGCTTACGCTAAATAAAACACTTCATTTCATGGATGTTTATATGAACAAAAAAGGCATAAACACCCGTACTATTCTATTCTATATCGGGAATTCAATTATAATGGAATTAAGTATTTGGTTTTGTTCGAACTTAGAGAATGTTGATGAAAAACAGAGATTCTCGATAAGGAATTAGACGAAACGTTACCGAATAGATATTTGGTATGCACCACTTGGACGTTTTTGCGAACACCTCCTAAAATAGAAAAACATCTTTGCGGCGTAAAACGTGCCAGAATTAGTTCTTCTAACTATTTTGAAAATGTTTATTGCGCGATTTTACGAGCTTTTTGTGACTTGCATTCACTTTACCGGAAAACGCGTGAAGTGTACGTTTTACGAATCTCACAATAGGGGTGAAAAGGAAAATTATATATTCTAGAAGCGTCTACGCCAAAATATGGAATAGATGTATAAAAATTTTATTGGAAGAAATTTGACTTAGGTCGTATTCTTACAGAGAATCTGCTATACACTTTTTCTTTTAAGAAAAAAGATACATCTCGAGTAGAAATTACATACAAACCGCGGAGTTTGAACTTGTAAGTGATTCATGTATAACACTTTTTTTTAAATAACATGTCTATGTTTAACAAAAATTAGTTCTTCATGGTCGAACGCTTTTCCATTTTTAAATCAGATTTAAGCATTATAAGGTTACGGTCACGAAATAAATCAAAATTAGTAATGTTGTTAATAAATCGTATTTGTATATGATTTTTTGACAATGCAAAAATTATTGTTTGCTTTAATTTAGTTTTTTTCTAAACTGCACGGTTGGTTAGTGTATTATATACGTATCGTATATCTAAGATTTGTCGTTCGAAATGGGATTAAAAGGTGCTTAATGGAAATAGGGAAAGCAAAGGATACCCGCAAAAGAGCAAAAGGCGGGGATGGTCGTCGGTATTGTGTAAATCTTCAGGACACAATAAGTTGTAATAATGTGGAGGCTTATTGTCTTAATGTCCCCGACAGATTGAACACGGCCACAATATAAATCGGTGCGCCGTTGCGGCAGTCGCTAATAACTATTTCAATATGATTACTCGGCGATTCACACGTCCCTCGCGGCCGTAAAAATGTCAGAGCTCGTTAACACGAGGTACGCAGAGGCTTTAGCAGAGGCGGGTGTACTCCGTATACCGTACATCGTAAAAATAACTTTACGGGGCGAAGCGGGCGGTCTCTATAAAATTTTCATTATTTTGTGCGGAGATGTAGTTTGAAATGTAAATTTGTCGGGTATGCATGACGAAAAACAAACGACATTCGGAGGCAGTTCAGGTGATACAAATTTTGTAAGGCGAATGTCCATCCAAAATCATCGTCTTTACTACTATCTATCTATCTCCCTCAGTTCCCACGCCGAGATTGCGTCAGATGGGTCATCCGCGTGACCTCGTTGAACGCGACATATGCCGCCACGAGCCGCCGCTGCCGCCGTATAGCTTAACAAGCCTCTTCCTTATTACGGCATTCTTAAACATAAGCACATGTGATCGCTGCGCTCTTGACTCTGGACTAATCGCTCTATTCGAGGTTATCTGTGCACATCTCTGCGGGAAACCTCGTGTTCTCATGTTGCTGCGACAATCACCATTTCGTCATCTTTGTACCTAGGTGTACTTGTTCTTTTACCCAAATAAAAGAATTACTTTTGTTTTCTGAAAGTTGTTTCCACGATTCGAGAAGAGATAACTGTATATTCGCTAAAGAAGTAGAGATGATCTTATCAGATTTTTTTTATTGAGTCGATTAAAAGGAAGTTGTTATTTATAGTAAAGTCTAAAGTCAACGAAACTTTATTATTAATCAACTTACATATAGGTACTGTTCTAGACTCTTTATTACATTAATTGACCCGGTTATGACTTATGACTTACGCTCGCAGCTAACCACAACAACATTAGCATAAAAGAACATCCTTCACATCTATCTGTCTTTACTTATACGTCTTTCTATCCTTTTTCCTCGACTATCACCACTTTGTTAAGCAAACATTTCCTTGTTGCAGTTAGTTCCTGCTATTCATTTTACTTCCTACGATATTCGAGAATACTTATGAATGTTAACTATTTATTTTATGGCCTCTCTTATTTATTTATTTTTATATTTTTCTACCTAACGTAATATGATTTTGTTTACCTATTGATCTAACTTTTGCAAATAGGATCGATTAATTATATTTGTTCTTGCATTGTTAGAATACTTAAAAAATAATTTTCTTAAGAAATTAGAAGAAAATTAAGAATTCTAAGTGACTCCAACTATTCGATTGCAAAGGTAGTGAGTAACTAAATACCTTGATGATATATCAAAGGCCTAAAATTTATCGAGTTTGCTCTCGTTATTATTCACTCCCTTCCATTGCACCTGCGTTGTGTACTAAATGGTACAAGTCGTTCATTGCACTAGAGCTTTTTGCACAGCCTGCAATCTAAATCATCATGTGATGTTTACTCCATTATTAACAGCTTCTTAATTATTTTGTTACGTAGTTTTTCTGGATAGTTCTTCCAATTGTTGTGCTGATTTTTGATTTGATTTCTTATTATGAGACACCTTAGTCAAGATTGGAGTGGTCAGGTCTGCTTTTATGAAGTTACGGATCAGTCTTGAAATTCAACAATATTTTTTGCCAGAAACAGTGTAGGGCCTATTAGATTCTAAACACATTTTGACGTTTTGAAAACTTGTATCAACCGTAATGTTTAGTTTGTAAAATAAATTAAAAACCAAAAAGCTCAAAGTTGTCAAAATTTCTCACATCAGAAATAGCGTAATATCGTAATTTCCAAATATTTATAGAAGGTGCTAAGAGGAGCATATTTAATCAAATTCAAGTCAGTAAAATTTCAAACCACCAATAAATATTTAAATACAATAAAGATTCTACTTTTACCAGCTTGTACAATACCTTGTTTGGGAGGAAGTTTCAGTTCTATAACATCTAATTAACAAGTATTAGCAATGTTACAAACCATCGATAAGATAATAAAGAGTGGTAATAGGTAGGTCCAAACTATCTCAGCATGTTTGTAACCAGCACGGGAATGGCGACAGCTCACCTATTTTACAACGTGTATTCGTCCCCATAACATACTTTCATAGAAAGTTCAACATGGCGTCAATGGTCTTAATGTTTTCAGGGTTGAGTATCCGAAATGTGACCACAACACTATCTTGCTATTTGCTGCATTGGTCGTGGCTGATAAAAAGTCCAATCTTGACTTGTCTAAGTCCACTCCATTAAGTCAAGATCATTTAATTTATACCGATCTAAAAAAACTAATTGACTCCTGACCATTGCAAGTGGTTATAAGGCTTTATCGGTTTTTTCTTGCAATTATATGATATTTCTGAATGTTGTCCATGTATTTGTTTGCACAGTTGGGCTTTACGAGTTGTTTTGAATTTTAACGTATCTTTGGTCTTTGTAAGTTATTCCTTTTTAAGTACTACTTTTAATTAAAGTTTTAGATGGCGAGACATTTCTAATTTATGGAGTTTCTTTTAACAATAATTTTCTTTTAAAAGTCGTTTCTAGACCACGTTCATGAGTGAAATCTTAAAGTGTGTTGCACAATATGTTCACTTCTTTTTGACTTAAAATTGATACCTTTCGTATAGATAGATCGAGTAACTATATTCTTTCACTTCGAATTTGAAGTAGATTTCAATAACCGTTGCCATTTCGTTCTCTTGTTTTACATAGATTGTCGAATTGAAAACCACTAAACGTTTATGACTATGTGTATGTCTTTCCCAAAAAGCAAATGATTTCAAATAGGTAACTATTGTCGAAGAAATCTGGAAATCCACTGAATTAACTAAGCTAACTGATGGGCTCATCTGGTTTACAGATAAATCAAAGAATCTAGATGGTATGGGAGCAAGAATTTATATCTTTCGAGAAAAATTTTGGGAATATTATGGTACATAGATGAAAATCTGAAAAGAAAATGTTTAAGCAAAGTGACCCCGAAACTTGTTTTTAGGATTTCTAGCGCATTGTGCATTCTGACAGATCGAGATTTGGATGCCGAAACGTAGGGGTCATGAGCGCAACGAAGAAGCCTATCAACTAGCTAGACTGGACTAAAAAATCTTTTCTTGGGACCAGATTCGGCGAAAGAATAAATAATCACGATAAGCAATTAATAAATGGACGTTCAAAACAGAGAGCTAAAGCAGTGGAAGATATCTTATGCTATTGCATTGATACTGTCTCGCCAAAAGATTTGAAATATTCGGAGGAAAAATTGTGTAGCTAGTTAATTTGTTCTCAGAACTTTTAATAATTGCTTAAAAGCTATATTGTTGAAGCTCTTTAAGACTTTCAGACTTAGTATTTTATCTCTTTGCTGCTATTTGTTGTTATAAAGGGAGAAAGTAAAACTTTTTAGCTTATTGCCAGTAGAGGTTATGAGAGTAAGTTTGCTCCAAACTAAAGCAGCTATGAACATACGTATTTGCTCAAATGTGAAGCTGTCTAGTAGGGATACCGGTCTATCAGTATCCTGTCATTGTCGAAATTGGGTCTGTTGCCCATTTTTAACGTACCAAAGTTTCATTCGGTATTATTTTTTTTCTGTACCAATTGTCCCCTTCAGACAAAATACTGCTCCAGAAGTCTAGATAGAATTATCTGAGATAGTAGATCTAGATGTATTATTAGATAGAAAAAATTTCCAGTAAAGTTGGAAAATGGTTCTATTATATGGAATCCTACCTGTTAATCGATATCGTACTTTTAGAGAAATCCAAAATAGGTTTTTGCGTTTTCTATATTATAATGCACATCCGAATTATATCGACAGTCAGGTAACACTGCGGAAAATCTTCAATTGGCTTGAATGTTGCATTCTATGGTTAAACGTTATGGTAGACTTAAAATAGTTTTTGTCACTATGTCTATTAAATCCCCTATCAATGTCATAAGACACTAACTTATTTCATATATTATTTAGATTAATAGTAACGAATACTAGTATACCATTTGAAAGGATGCCGAAACTACTTATTAGATCGATGTGTTCAATATAGCATATGATAAATCTCAAAAAGTTGCCGGAACTTTTTATAAAAATAAAACCATATGCTTTCCCTAATTATAATCATTTAAATTACATGATTAATAGCCATTTCGGTTTGCTATTTTTGCAAATATTTTGGCATATACATATTATAAATATAAAAATGAAACTCGTTATTAATATAATTACTATCGAACATTTTAGTCTTCATGATCATTATCTCTCAAAACCCTTAATGTACTAGTCGAAGTTAAACGTCAAAGGAACAGCCGGTATTCGTTACTACGAATTTATATCCTTGTGCAGCAACCTGTAATGAGCAGTATGTAACCGTAATTTTATTTAATACAACGTTAAAACACGAACATTCAATTATTTTATAATTATTGATAGATTCCAATTTTCTCGTCACCAATATCTAATTTTTATATATAAAAAAGTGTTGGATTCGTAAATAACCATAAAAACGCAATGACGTGGTGTAAATTCTATTCTTTGTTCACCTTAAAGTGCCTACTTTAAATTGTTTTTCCTTTATGTTTTTCGCTACATCACAAATTCTGCTCATGTCTAATGTTAGAACCTCTTTGGAATTGTTCTTCCTTTTTGTTTTTCGTTGCACCAGAAATTCTGTTCATGTCTAATGTTAAGTAGCATTTGTTTTTATTGCAAACAGTGATGTTAGTCATCTAAATAAGCTCGTTTAAATAAATTATGTATTTCGTTATTTATTAGAATAAGTACAAATGCACCCACCTTTGAACGTATACGGGCACTTTCTCGACCTTAAATTTCGTCTTGGGATAAGGACTACTTGATTAAATTAAAATTCTTCACTAATCGATAAGAGCAAAACATATTTATCGATAACTATAAAATACGGATTCTAGTAATCGCATCATTCATAGCTCGTTGCGGCCGTGGAATTAAACGCGTTAACGCCCACGCGTTGGGGCGGATGATGCATGGCCACTCTAATCGCATACCACTAATAAACTTGTCCATTTGCTTTCTTTGCCGTATCATTTAATTATTACTCTAGAGTGTGTGGGAATATTTAACCGAGTTAAATACAATTTACCGCTGGGATGTAAGTGTATAAATAAATTCTGAAAGGGGAATTCTATCAAAAATACAATATTGGAAACTAAATGTGCGGTGTAAGTTAGATCTTACGACCAGCATAGAAAGCGCATTTAGGCGTTGATAGCGACTCCGAAACTACCCTAATTCAGTTGCTAGATGGTAGTGACGGAGTTCTAGCACCCACTGACCACAAGGGCGCGAGGCTCGCGAACTAAGGTAATAGCTGATAAATGATTCAGCGGCGGCCCAAGCCAGGACTTTTACGACCCATGCCAATGTTGCCATTACCGCTCGATAACACAGACGCCGGACCTTTCCCCAAATCCATCTTAATAACATGAATTGGAATTTCACTTTTATAACCTGGATATCTTGGATGGGTTTTTCGAATTTTGTATTTTTATGTTATCATAATTCTGAATTCTTAGGTGCAACAATAAAAGATCTCTGCTAATTAATGGTTAAATATTCATGCTGAATGAACGTGAAGGAAATATAAACGAGAAAAAGGAGTTTTTGAAAGTTGAATTGACAGATAATACAGTGAGTGTATCATTGGAAAAGAATTTAAAACAAAAAGAAAGAAAACTATAAGTAATAATAGCGTTTGCAAAAAATTGATAATTACTGGAACATTTAATATGAGATCAGAATACAAGCCTACTTAGTGATAATTACTATGGTTAATATTCTTTAATTAGTTGTTTTGTGAAATTACAAAAAATAGTTTAGAGATTTTTCTTATGTGATAGTCATAAGAATGTATCAAGTTTCTCTACAATTTAATCAACAGAAATGTAAGGAATAAATGAGTTTAATAAAAAAAGAAAGTCTAAACAATTGTAGGAGGTGAAACACGTCAGACATTATCAATCTTGGCATTGCTTTATTGGAAACAGAAGTGGTGTTTGGACAAATGTCCTGTCAACAGAATCCCTTATTGGTGACGCTGTACGCGCGGTGTCGGGATTAGGTGAGGTCTGATGAGATGCAGAGTTGCTTGCCCTTGCCCGCCGGGACTCCTCTTTAATGACTAGCTTGTCGCGCACTCCGCCAATAATTAAGACAAACACTCTTGGGACTCGATTTCTTCACGCCGACCAATTCGTGCAATCGGCTGACTAATACCATCATCAAATATTATGTATCACAACAAAACTAAATTTACATTTTTAATTTTAATCCTTCCATCTTAGAATAATCTAAAATGCTTTACCTTGTCTATCTCTCTTTCGTTTTGTTGGATAGTGTTGCACCGTAATGTGAATAAAAAAGATAACTTAGATTCCCTCGATCTCAAAAGGGCAATGAAGTTATACTTTGTAATTTTCTGACGTAGTTATCCCACTTGAACAAGTTGTATTCGAAATGTTGTCTAAATGTCCCATAACATACTCGGTGCTCCCTGGCAGCTGGCGACTTGATTCAATAACTTCACCTCGGGGCGACCTTTAGCCCGAGTTGCCCTCTGCTCCCGTCTTCTTGTTTACATAATGACCATCGTTTAGCTGGACAGCGGTCTGTGCCCCTTTTATTTCACCATATAACTGTCCCAAAGCTGTAATCGATTCTTCAATAATGTCCAGCCCTTCGACCACATATTCTGCACGTGTATAGCCCTCCGTCCGTCTATTAAATGCAAACCAAGTATTTTCATAAATGAGATATGTAATATTGCATTAAAATACCATTAAGGTCTATGATTCACAGCTTCTGTGGTATACAGCAATTAGTTTTCATCAGTAGCGCTAAATCAAATTAATGTTACTCTCTGTGCTACATTCTTCAAGGTGTGGACAGATTTTAATGAATGAATGAATCTTCAAACTTCTTAGAATTAAGAGTTATTATATGGGAATTGTTTCATACAAGCGACTTCTGTCTAGTTATAGAGATTTATGTTTATGAGAGAACATGGCACTTGGTGTGAAAATCACCTAGATCTCTCAGGTAACTATCAGGGACGGTTTGAAATAATTCTCAATTACTTGAAAATCATGAATGAAGTTTCGAAATCTCTGACTTATTCATCCTCATTAATGCAGAAACATAATAGAATTCCAGAAGACTAAAATAGAAATTGACTGAATTAAATAAATTGGCGCAATTTGCATACGTACAATTCTGCATTCTTTATGTTGCTCTTGAAGATTATCTGAATTGGTTAAGGATTTTCCACCAGTATTTAATGTTTAAAACCACATTATTGTTATGAATAATCAAGATAAATATAAAAATAGTCATGTTTGGTTTGCATAAGCGGTTCTGTTATGTTTATATCATATTCCTGTAAAAGTTAGATTGAAAACAATACAGTTCAGAACCGGAATAAAAATATTTTGCGTTGCTATTATCATATACAAAATGACAGAAACTACTTTTGGGTGAAAAACGGTCTTTTTAATAATAATCATTTATTTTCTATCCTACCTTTTGCCTGTACCTGAAGACGTTTGCAACCTACAGGCGAAAGCTAGAAAATAAATTGTTATTAAAAATACCGTACTAACATTCTTTTTGTGGAAATAAATACAAAATTTACAGGATTCCAACCTGCCACTTTGGACTTTCCGTGGCGATGCACCACCAACAGAAACAAACACATACAGAATTGACAAAACAATTTATTCTGAGAACAATGTACAATGTCACTTTAGCACTTTAACCTTACTCAGCTTATTATGAATTTATTTAGTGTATACAGGACTCGTATTCATTAATTTTGAAAGATTCACGGTACCGAATAAAGAGAGCACTGACAGATATAACACAGTAATGTAACTTCTAGTTACATTTTCGAGCTTACGACTGGCATAGGTTTTGCTACAGTACTGACAGAACCTTGATAAAAGTTTGTTCTTCGACAATGTGGTCTTTTTGAAAATCACAGTATATCATTAGATGAAAGGAAATTCTACTCCATCGTTTAACATCTTTAAATGACTTATTGGTGTTGTGCACGTCAACAACTTACAAACTTAAAATATCTTTTGAAGGTTTTAGTGGGAGGTCTGATAAAGGTTTCAGACTAATTGTAGCTTAGGTGGGAAAATAGAAAACGTACAAAGACTGATTGATGATATTTGAGAAGGCTTATATTCTAAAGACTTCAGAACAAGTCTTTAGTTTTTGATTGACTTTTGCAAACAACACGGGTTTCAGTTCGAGTTAGCAACTGATTTGGCTTCTTGCCTTCAGATCACACATCCTCTTTCCAGGCATAGACATTAAGCTTACGCTTTCACCATCTTCATTCTATAGTATGCTAGTGTATACCTCTTAATAGATTTCGACAGTTTGCACGAAACTTGGCAAAAGTATACCCATAGAGACTTTCCCTATTTTTTCTTGTTTTCATCACTCTCTATAAAATTGATCTTGAGCTTGATCTTTAGAGAACCAACCACATCCTGGGGAAGCAAACCAAGGAATCAAAGGAAAATCAATATTTCCTCTAGGCAAACGCCATCTGTATATCCTGCTTTGGTTTTTCTTAGATTATTTAAATTGTTGATTTTTGCAATCATCGTTTTCTTCATGAATGTTATATCACATATACTTGCACGTGTTGCTCCATCACAAAAAACTTTTGGTTTGAGACATTAAGGTACGGAGATGTTTGCATATAGCAAAACTTTAATATTGAATAACGATCCGTATAATTAGGAATTTTCTTCAAGACACAATTAATAGACAATAGAATTAAGGCTTTATGCAACCATAATCTTATACAGTATAATGAAAATGGAAAATAAAACAGAACAGCAAGAGATATAAAAAGTCATATACTTAATATAAACTTTTTTGTTTCTTTCTGCTGAACAAGAGATTAAATCGGAATGATAAATGAAAAGTTACTAAACAAATTCCGTATCTGGACAGTTTTAATTTTCTGTTTATACATTCTTTACTGCCCTACTCAGATTCACGCCTAAGGCACGACTAGTTAAGTATCTATAAAAAGACTTGTAACAGTCAGAAAAGTTACTGTCAAATAGTTTCTAATGCCTGAGAACTGAGATTCTTATTTTGCTTTAATTGATGCTACTTAGTAAGTCGAATTAAAGATACTCGTTGCATATAGTGCCCTATTCCTACTCAAACCCAAGGAAAGGTTATTTCATTGGGGCAAGTATCCACAAACAAAATCGTGACAGCCACAAAAGCAAGTTACAAAAACTGAGACTTTCAAGCAAAATGAATGAATGAATGAATTCTACAAACATCTAAATTTTTTAGAAATATCCATTTTTACATATGTTACAGAAGTTTTCGGAAAAACCTTAAGTTGTTATAATAAACACCAAGCTCAAGTTTCAAAAATGCTTTTTATGTAAGGTCATTTCTACAAGTATAGAGAAGAAGGGTCAGTACTTACATTACAGATACGCTTTGAAGGTAGTCAGTTTTGTCCAAGCCTGCTGTATACGACTTTGGACTATTACAACATTAATGTAACATATTTTTATATAATCCTGTCAATACAATTTTCCGATCTTGGGCCTCTCAGTCATTGTTGTTCATTATTTTAGTATATACTAAAAAAGATTTCTTGAATGATCAAATCTCTTTAATTCTGAGGTAACGTACTCTTCGGAATTTTATTTCTGCATTAGGGCACGTCCTGAACTCTTGGTTCATATGAACTTTGAGAGGAACAATTTTTGGCATGTTGATCTCATTGTTATACAAAGATTATTTTAAAAAGAATATTGTGGGTTGCATAAAAGTTAACAATTTAATGTTTGGGCATTCGTTCAACAAGATTATACACATAGATTTGTATATCTCGTTCTACTATTCTCATAAACTTTGAACAAAATTAAGTCATCTGGTTAACAAATCAATTTTTATTTTCAATGGCAACCTAATTACACCTTCAGAATAATTATGAATTAATGTTTAAAGAAGTTCCAAAAACGTTTGTGACATATCTTAGATCTTTTTGTTCCACTTTTGTAATTAGCAATAAATTGTACGGTTACAGTGGGTAAAGATCGAGCTCAAAAGATGATTGATTTTCTCGAAAATTGTGAAAGTGTGTATATAATGGTTTTCTTTGGGTAAAATCGGAAACTTCATACCAGTCTGAAAATTTTGATGAACGATACAAGTTGATGAATTAAATTTGCTTGAATGTTTGTGTTCACATGTTTTTATTTTTTTCCATTGTGTCTATTTGTCTTAGTGACGCACTTACGCCCTTCATTATTAAATTGTCCAAGTCTCAATCCATAGCTGCGCCTCAAAGCATCTCATTTAAGCAGTCCGAGCACTTTTTAGTTATCTATTGGCCGTTCGAATTCAACCATCTTCCAGGATTAGCTATAAACAAGGAGTCCAGAAAGAAAGGAACCAAGATTGAAAGGTAGCTCAAAAGAAATCATAAACAAAATTGTTTCCTTAAGAAGATTTGGGCTTTCAGAATAGGAATTTTTATTTTTAGTTTGCAATATAGTTTCAAGAACTACCGAGATACAACTTGTCTGAATTTGGGCAACATAGATTTCCAAGATAGAAGACTCTGGTTACGGTACTTTTATTTTCAAGCTTTTGCTGATAGCTTTCGTGGAGTTTTAAACATGAAATAGGATGCAGAAAAACATATATAGATTCCCACTTATCGGTAGGTTCATTTTATCAAGCGTGCTTGTGCACGACTACACAAGAAGATTTATGAAAACGAATTAAAGCTGCCTGCAATTATTATTTGCACAAAATGGAATTTAGACAAATGCGTAACAATAAAGACGAATGTATGGAAAATGCATTATTTACCTCGAAATGTGGAAGTTTCTTATCTTTATTTGTGAAAGGAGAACTGCAGTGGGATCTTTGGTTTTTCCTTCTATTTGATTTTAATAGGGCATAAAGCTGGTAGTAGTTATTTGATCTTTGCATTTAAAGGGCACAAGGGCACACTTGAATGAATTGACAGCTGTCTTCTGAAACCCGAAGCTATAGATCAAAATAAATATTGACATTTAAATACAAGTCAATAAAGCCAGAGCATCTAGAACATCAAAGGTTCTTCTATTCTTATCATACTTCAAGGTTTATGATAGATTAACTAGGCCAAATTGAAAATGTGTGTATTACGCTAAAAGTCCTAAATTGGTAGTAAATATTGATTTCACAGTCTAAACCTAAGGACTAGCAGAATATGTAAAAGACTTTTGTATATTTGTACTTAACATTACTTTGTTTTCACTTTCGTCTCTGCTTCGTGACATTTTGATGGAGGTGCTTCCTTGACTTCATTAGACTTACTTGCCTTATCAATCAATCACGTTCTTCTATGGTTTTTGTCAATGGTATGTTTTTCCAGAAATGTGTTTGCATATTGTTACTTGGAGCAGGAAAAATGTGTTCTATATGTTTCTTTTCCTTTCCTTTTATGTTTGGGAATTACAGTCGATCGGTGGTATTTGTTGCACTTACTACTGCTGTCTTAATGAAAATATGACTAGTCTTTTCCTGAAATAGTTACTTTTGTTTACAAAGAAGGGATCCAGTTTATGAAAACCTTATTGAACACTATAATACTGTCTAGTTTCATCGTTACAGTAAACAAGATTACATAAAAATTATTTAAACCTTGACTTTATTCTATTTTGATATTTTTTATTCTAGGTAGTCTATAGAAATTCATATAAAGTGTTTCAGAAAGAAAGCAATTATGTCTCAAAATGGGAGTTTTTTAAAATTGTATATTTTAGTATCATTTAATGTAGTGAGTAAGCAGTTAGGTAGAGCTTCTGTGGATTTGTTATTCTTGTAAGGTTAAACCTCAGATATTTTTACCTTATGTTGTTATACGAGATAAGAAATACATTTAGATTTATATTGGATGTGGTTTTCATAATTTATGTCTAACATGACAATCTGAGTACCTTTCTTCTGATCTATTGTATCATTAACCTGGTCCCCAATGTCAAATTTTAAATTATTTTAAAATTAAAGTTCAAACTACATATTTTATCTAAATAAAACTAAAAATAAAACATTTAAAGACTTCTTGTCTCTCCGAGATGGATGAGATCATAATACGAGTCACCCTCTTCATAGCTTCTATTACAATATGTAAGAATTAAAATTTATGTGTGTTGAGATATTGGGGCGTGTGTGTAGAAATTTTAACAGCGGTTAGGGTAAGGTGGATATAAAAACTAACCGCAACAAGTGAGTTTCCACGGCGAAAATGATCATTGAATAAGTAAAATATACAGGAATGAGTAATCGCATAATTCTTCCGCGAGTAGTAGTATTTTTAATTATCTCGAGGTGATGTAGCGCGTTTTATCGTCTGCAAATTTTGTTAATGAAAGTGCTTTCCTGCGTCGGCACCGATTGGCGGACTGTAATATGCAAATGCCGTACAGTCTCCTTACCTTCTTCTCGCGGTTCTCAGCCCTCGGCCTCTTGCTGCACTAATTAAAAGAACTTATGGGTTTTTTTTACGGGCGGTGGAGTATTTGCAATTTGTTTACAAGTCCCTACTTGCGATTCTTGTAGCGTGCCAGCCATTTATTTTTTGTCCGTTATTTTAGGTTGTCGCATTTTTCTTCTTAATTTTTGCTGTTTCTGTTTTATTTCTTTCGCTCCAACTTGTTTAAATTCTACAAATTACGTTGCGACTTTTCATTCAGAAGTAACTCGGATAATGCCGTGTTAAATGTCGTAGAAATATTAGCGAAACAAAAAACTATAGTAAAACCCGATGGGAAATGTTAAGTATGCAGAATATAGCGAGGAGTCGAGAATTCTTCTCCGATACTCTTTCATTATCTTTCGGTACATCCACTGTGATCATCCTTCTTATTACCTCCCAGCGACCGATCGTCGCAGATGCAATTAGATGGCGACTTTTAGTCTTTTACTTCGTGCGTACTAAATTTTATGTTTCGGAGCACCTTTATCTTTTATTCCCTCATTCATTATTTACCTCGACATCCAATTTTTTCTCTGTGTAATTTTTCAATCTACTTAGAATTTCCACATCGGGTTTAATTTTCGTAGAAAATTAAATTGTACGTTCAAATACGAACCGTTTGGCCAAAATATTATTACGCGTCTCGAATACGACCCTATTTTGCCCAACTGAGAAATGTAAAATTGATGGATATAGTGAGGATAGTGTTATAAATCAGACGGTAACGCCACTGTAATATTGGAAAAGCCGCGCTAGGAATATGTGAATGTTAAATCTGAATGTTTATCAATTATTCACCAGCACTTCTGAAGTCCCACGAGACCTGTTCCTCGTGCAGCTTATCTACAAAACATATCTGGTTACAACTCGAAAAATTATTGCACTGTCTACGATAACTTCATACCAATCTCGTGTATCAACACCGAGCTTTGTTGTTAAGACTTAATCATTTATTCCATTTTGGATGTAACGAGGAAATACCACCCGAATAGGAAATCCACAGATTGCCTAATTAAAATTCCAAAAAATACTCGGAATATTTTTGTCTATTTTCCAACCGAGGTCTTAACCAATCTAAACGCGAAATGAATTATAGTAGCAGGTTTAATATCCCATAAAAAGATATTTTATGGTTATAATCAGATTAGCCTTAAAAAACGACGTAAAACTAAAATAAATAATAAATTAGCGGGTAATTTATGGCTTTAGGATGACTTAGGAAGAAATCGAGTAGGACAGTAGCCGACAACATTTAGAATGCATTGAAATGTCATCGATACGATGTTCGGGTATATTTTATGATTGACGTGGAATAATAAACGAGCCACGCACCCCCCGTACTGGCCCCTGGACAGCGACCCCCTACAATCCCACTTAAATTAAACCGGATTTCACAACAGGGCGCGAGGAAATTCGATACACGGAGCATACGCACGATATGCCGCATTAATCCACGCATTGGCCACGGGTCTTAGTGCGAGATTTACTTTTTAATGTTCGTCGCCAGTTTCCAATCATACCCGGTTTACCGAGACCGTAGTTTTAGGCTTAGGAAATGACCACGACGTATTACAAATTTAAAGCAGCAATAGAGAGCTTGGTCGTTCAAGAGGAATAGGAATTGCCACTAACACAATGTGGGGACCCGTGCGCCGTTTTATGTCGTACCAAATGCGTTTTAAATCTTACTATTCGATTCCCGAATGCACTGCAAACGCCGAAATGGAAGGAAGCTCATCTCTTCTATCTGTTTCAATATCCACCGCATTTTCGATTGCAGATCTGATCTAGCCGTGTTTACATTTCTTTGATTACCGGGAAACGGGGAAATGAGATAAGTGCCCGATACCGTCAGATGAGGAAGACTAGGTCGGCCTCGCCGAACGGGGGACCGTGGGTGGCGGATATACTTCCAGTAGCCCCGGACATCGTGCTAGAACCAGTTGTGACAGATAAGAGACGCAGGTGGCTGTCCCGTTAAGGGCGCGCCTGCTCTGCATGCACGATGGACGCACCGGCCCTGACCTAGGTGCTGGATGCCGTGTGCGGCGAATACAGATACGGATGCGATCCATCTCGATAAATGCCCGAAGTCCGGAATGTGCTCTCTCCTCTTCGTTCCATTCCGTACCTGCCTACTTACAGATACCGCGATACCAGTCTTCATACTAATGCGTACGAAAAACTTGTCGCTTTCGGCAGTGTTCTTTTTCCTACAAACGCGATCCTATTGTCCAAAGACTACTACATACCCTACCTACTACATTCTTCCATTCGGATACGAAACTGGACAGACTGGTAAAAACTAATTCGCGAATGAAAAAATTCACCCGCAGATAATGCAGGCGACGACATTCTCTTGCGAATCAGTGACCGCATGTATGATCGACGTTTTACATTTTTGGTAGTAACGTATGTGTTAATGATGTATAAATTATTAAACGAGTTTTAAAAATAGCAAAATCCGATATTTACAGATATAAGAAACTCATGAGTTAAATCGAGTATCTTTTAGGAATTTTCTCGATTCATTAGTAAGAATGATGATGATTCCTTCATAAATAATGAAATTCGAAAACGTTATCACCTGTACACAACTAAAAAGTAAAGCAGACGAAATAATTACTAAATCGTTTACGTTTTATATAAGGCTAGGATTTTATTCCCATTTGGAGATTGCTTTTGACTATGTATCTTATTACTTAATTTCAGCAGTGATAATTAAAAAAAAATTTTGCGAAATATTGGAATGAACGTAAAATAAAAAACACTGGCTGCTATAATATGAAATTAGACATAACCACACTTTTAGTATAAATATCTTTAGTAGGTATACCGAATATTATCTGCTCACTCTTTTTTTCACATTATTTCGAGTTTCATTACGATTTAGCCTAAATCTTGACTTCTTTTGAAAACGACATACATTCCTTACATATCCATTTTAGTAGAACTGCGCCGAGTTTCTGTAAACTTTCATATAAAGTGGACAAACTTGATTCCGGGGCAGAATTGATTCGTATAAGGGCAAATCTCTCTGTAGAAAACTAACTTTATAGCAGAAATCTAACCAAACAAATTACTTTTGACGTTTCTCGCTATATAAGCCAACTCAGCCAATTCAACCCTGGGTGCTCACCCCTAACTTTGCCTGATAGCTTATGCTGTTTTTTTTTGATTTGATGATATATTACTGGAAATCTTTTTGCTTGATTGCTATAAACCACAGAAGGCAATGATTACAGGAAATAGTTACGTTGATTTTGAAGATAGTGACGAAATTTCTTCTTTAAGATTGTACTAGCAGAAATGTGTATCGTCTATTCATTTTTTTTTATCATTCTTGCCTGAGTACTTCATATTCAACCGTATATTTTGACGATGCCCAAATTGGAAGGTTATACTTGACAAGATGTACTACTGATAGCAAATAGAAGAGTCTTTTCTAATAGTCGAAATCTACACACAGAGTCTACAATCAGTTGCAGAAAGAAATAGATTTGGCCTTCTGTCTTTTGGACACTCGACTTGTAGAGTTTTTCAATACAAAACAAGATCATGAGATATAAATGTGTAAACAGTTGTACCTTGGAACATAAGCATTTTGACTGACTTAAGATGGTCTTTTATAGCTTTACTAGAAAGTCACCTTAAGATAGCTTTTAGATAGTTTTTATTCACCTATTGTGTTTAGATTCCATTGTGTGCAATAATTCGATATTTTTGTTGAAAAAGTAAATTTCTACAAAATTTTGCCTGCAAGTTTTCGACAATTGTTGTTGTTATTTTAAATTTTATTAGTCTTGGACTCGCCTAAAGAAAGAGAAAATTATGTTTGAGATCGTGTTTTTATCTGCAAGTAAATTCTACTGTTAAAAATCAAAATTCAAGTCCTGAGACACTGTATACAATTTGAAGATTATCACAGAGCTAAACTGTAATATTTCCCAAAAAATATAAAAGAGTGAAGATTGATTTCGGACGTTGTTGGCAACTTCCGTCTAAAATTATCGTTAACTGATATTTCCGCGTGCCCTGAGACACTTATAGATCAGACGCTGACGATTTCAATTGGAACCTTTTAAATATCAGCAAGTTTATCAAGTTATGTAGCATCGAAAGATATCAGACGTTAACTGTTGGCAAGCTTACATGAAGATAATTTACAAGAGTCGCAGTCTTAGATGTGCTTTTTGGATAATCTCCAGACACCTTTAACCTAAATATGACCTCGATCTTCTCACGATTCTCAAGATTTGTATTGGCAGCCGATCTTCTATGTCCAAAGTATTTTTCCCATGACAGTGGCTAAATTCATTGAATTTCTGTTCGGACCTATTTAATAAACATTTATGAGACAAATGTGTGCAGTATTCAATATTACAGGCTACTTATTTCCAATATCAGTTTATTGCTGTTTTTGTTTCTTCTGAACAATTCATGACTACATAAAAACAGAAATACTATAATCGTTAGAATAGAAATATCTCTGTGACTAATAGGAATATCAGAAAGCAATAAACGTGGAGTGACAGAGAATTTAATCAACGCTATAGAGAAAATGTTTTCGTAACTATTTTTTATTTCGTTACAAAGACAGGCCAAAAATGTAACTTTTTTCAGTTAGAACATCTGCGTACTTGGTTTTGATCCATTGACTAGCTGACTTTAAATAATTTCTCTTTGCTTATAGTGAATGGTTTATAACAGGGGCGAGCAAACGAGACCGAATTGACTTGTATAAAGACAAAATACGTCCGCAACTTATAATGAACCTCAGAATAGATTCGATAAGCCTGGAATGAAATATCTCAAACTGACATACTTTTTGAATAAAATTCCTCAAAAACTTATTTTTTGTTTTATTAAATTATCCGTAATAAGAGTTCGAAAGAAAAGAAAAAACAAACATAAAAATTCGTTTTTACGATCTTCCAAATCAAACTAGTAACTATGTTCGGCCTTATATATTTGAAAACCATTCAAAACGGACTATTCAATTGTATAAAAACCAAATGGGCGTTTTTAAAAAAAATTCATGCTCGTGGGCTATCTTTGTAGTAATACAAAAAGCAATCGCGAAAATGTTCATTTCGTGTCTTTGGTTAAATTCTTCTATATTCCCATTCGTGACAGAGACATTTGGTTTTCAAAAAATTTCTAACTTGCAAAAATATCAGTTCTTTCATATACCGTGCTGTTTTATAAGACAATGACATACCGACTTTTAGCTTTTTAAGAGCAGCATCATATTCTGATATTTTCTTAGTTTTTGATCATTGCTAATTATAGAACGATATATGTAGTATTGTCTGAAGTAATTTCAGCGTTATTCAATTATTAGTTTTTTCAAACTTCTCGACTTGCCCTTGTATTAATAACAAACAAGCTTTTTTGTGTTTCACTTGTTTCTTAAAAACAATTACTATAGAAGTTTCAATTGAGTAATCTTATTATACAAAGTTAAATTTCTACTTGAGACAGAATATGTTTGTTCTTAAAAAAAACAATTGAATAGGGAATACATCTAAGCTATTATTAGTTTACGAGCGAAACGGCCCTTGCTTTATTATAAAAAAAGAAGTAAATCTAAAGTAATAGAAACATGTAATAGGGATCTCATGATTGTTCGTTATAATTTCATTTTTTCTTCAAGTAGCTATCTCGTTAGTTAAGCAATAACTGATAATATGCCATAGCGTAGAATGTTACTTAACTGCACAATACAAGACTCCCAAGAGGCATCTTGATTTAATTCATTTAAATCGCATAACCTTTTGTTAACTTGCTAATTTTATTAGTATTAATTATTATTCTTATTATTTATGTATATCAAATATCTCCATTGGTGATTGTTTATATAATTCATGTACTACTCTTAATAAACTGAGAACTGCACTGACAGACGCAAGTGGCCCCTCTGTGTCTGTTAGAAGACCACCTCGAGAGACTAAACGCGACCTTCGCATCGCGCTGTAACCTCAGATAATACATCATGATTACTACTACTATACTGATCCATACCCATGATGTGGCTGACGAAATGGCTTATAGTATATCAAAACGTTATTAAATTCCATAATAAATTATACACCGAAGATATACATTCGAAGGCTAATCCGAATTAGTAGTGAGGAAGGTCGGAAATTTCTAAATTTGTATTCAAGAGAAAAACCAAATTGCCTGATCAAAATGTTAAATAACTGTGATTATTGTAGAAAAAACAAAAGAAGCTACTTTTAAAATTGAATATAAACGAGATTGCCCTAAGGAAATGTAGATTGATTCTATTAAAAGAAAAGTTCAATAAAGTGCAAGCGTTGTCAATAAATAAGAAGTGAAGTTGAAAAACTCGATCTCCAGGTTGTTACACGTTCGTAACGACAAAGTAAAACTTCTGTAAACACGCCCCAGTACAAGTAGATTTTCCTGAAAAGCTGGAGTGAACTTCCACGTGTGTACGATGAGGTGCAGATTGCTTCGTTCAGCAGGAGCGCCCGAGTCGCGGTTAAGTCCACGCTTGAGCACACAGGGCACGACCGCCACGGTACAGCGGCGGCTACGTGATCCACAGAGTACGCTAGTCACGAAGAGGGCGTCGTCTGACGTCAGTCAATAGGTCATCAGGAGGTAGATATTGCGGTACAGCTGTGTCACGTCTGCATACGTGTTTGGGGTCCTACTGGTCTCATATCGGCGTCGCAGTGCCCGTTGGCCGTCGACTATCGTCTTGCCGAGAGTATTTCCATGAACCCCAACCCTGCGTCGAACTCACTACGTGCTACCGTATCTCAAACTAATTTGCTGTTAATATAAACCAACAGTCGCGTTGGCTAGTGGAGTTTTCGGTGGAAGAAGACGAAGATGTAGAACGCGGTTATGAAAACCGAACCATCTGTTCTATAAAGTCGGTTATTTTCCGTAATCACCTTTATTAAGATTTAAAAATAAACAACCTTATACTCCCCAGGGGAATGATCCGAAGCAGTCTCCAAATTATAGGTACTGAGAACGATTACGGTGGATAAGATTTACTGTGCGGCCAGTACCACTACCTAAAATACATTAACCGGTAGTGGTTTTCAATGGGGATAGGGTCACTACAATTATTTATACGGCACTCAAAAACTAAATAGAATTTCTTCCCTTAACACAGCAATTTAAACGATAAAAACCATTACCATTACTAAGCCGTAGTAAATTTTAAAGCTGCTAAAGATAAAAGCGAGGATAAATGCAGAAACACGCACGACAGAAGTAAAATTCTACTTATGTAAAGTTGCTCTTAAGTTATTACTCGAGAAAATTGAGATGTTTAATGGTCACACTTAAATATGGCAAAAAATCATTTCCATAGCTGTACTCGTAATTCATTTTACAACCATAGATTTCAGTACTAATTATGTAATTAAAAGAATTAGAAAGACTTACCGGGCATTAACAGAAGTCGGATTGCCCACTTCATCCACAGTTGGCTTCCTGGAAGCAAACCAAAAATCAGCGTAAGCTAATCTGCACAACATTGCACTGTTACATCGGGGGCGTGCGACGGTGCACTGTGGCCCCCATCTGCAGCCCTTGCAATGTACGTACCCTAAATAACTTCGGTATCTTAATATCAATCCCCACCCTGTACTTCAAGCATGCTTTCAGTGATAACGGGTGATAGTGCGTGTTCTTTAATGAATTCATTAGTTGACGTATTGCGATTTCTGATGGTTAATATTTAATAGAAATAATTTCAAGTTAGTAGACTTTCTGTAAATATTAAAAAAGCAATATTCAATTGATAACAAAAAAAAGTGCTGTCAAACAAATGCGACAAGAATGCTGAAATTCTTAAAATATGATGCACTAAAGAAAATTAGAACGTGTCTGCGCTCCCCGACTAGTGTAAATAATACAAGGATAATACTGCTAGGATATGCGCTGGGTAGGACCGTCGCATTCGACACATGCAATATTACTAAGCACATCTACAGAATTAACTGCACAAAAAGAAATTCGGAGGTAATTTATGCTTCCTGTACAAGGCAATGGATTAATCTTCTTAAATTTATTGACATAAAATATAAAAACCTGTCCATTAATTATATTTATATTAAGATATTAATTTTATAAATTATTGCTTAGAAAATAGATGTCTCAACTTCCGGATTGTCTCTTGAATTCTTGTGTAACTTCAATTTAGATTTTTTATTTCTTTAATCTACAAGCATGCAATATATATATAATTATTGGTTGTAACACAAAAATGAATGTTTTTGAAATCTGTTGACAACTAGAAATTATCTACTTAAGTAAAGTTAGTTAAGATAATCTTCGTGAAGTTGGCGATGTAACTTCTTCTTAATACTCTTATACTTTTTTCTTCTTTCTTGTTTTCCTAAAATTGTTAGAAATAATTACAGCATTTAAATAAGCAGATTATGTAAAGGAGATTCATGTAAACAAAAAAAAAAGATAAAAGCTCAAAAGCAATTTGCATATTATGCTAAGCGCAACTATTTTTTCTATTTTTACCAACATCTAGATAAAAATGAATACTAACACATTTATTTATTACGATTACTGTGTTGGTTGTTAAAATTAAAAATTAAAATATCGTGTTTCACATAAAAGCATTTAAAGTCTAAAAAATGTGCTTGAGTTTATTGTTTACACCACAGAATAAGCGTCGCCAGAAGATAAAAAAGGAATATGTGCCGCACAGACATCAAATTAAATCCAAGAAAAGCGAAACCACGCTAATCGTCGCATTCGCCGTAAACAGTATTCATTTTGAGCATTGCAAAACGAGTAAGAACGAAAGTCGGATTACATGGTCATATACAGACTGTTCTTTCAACCGATACCCAGAAGGGATCTCATAAACAGCAAGAAATAGGAAGTTGATTGAATTAGAAACAAGCTTCTTGGAAATCAATCTGTTGTTGTTTTTATTTTTCTGGAGAATTCACTAAAGAAGAAAGTGTTGAGATCTATTAAAACCGAATATTTTTGTAATGAATAATAATGAAAAACAATGACAAAGCAGTGTTAGATCGAACATTTTCCATTGGGTTTTGTTTTTCTAGAAAGACATGGAATATGCTTGAATCTTCATTAAATAAAAATCTTACTTGATTTTGATGGCATTGAATAGCTTGTTGTGAATACTTCTCTTGTAATAGTTAGACAGTTACTAGATAAAAACGATCTTTTTAGTGTCTTGTGGTTAATTTTGCCACTTCGCGTGTTCTGTTTATAATTCAGTCAGCCCAACATCGAAATGAAAAAGAGCCTGAGTAATGGTGGGAACCATATTATATCATATTATTTACACAGAATGTTTTTGAAGTATAACTGGAAGTATTCGTACAGTCAAGATTAAGCCTAGTTGCGTATCAATGAAAACTATCGCTCTAAATACTTCAAATATGGCGATACCTCCATTGAATGGTCATTTAATTCTGTGTACAACTGTTATTTTGTGGAACATAGATGACCAACGGCCTTTTTTTAGCAATAGTCACTTTCTAGATCAAAAACTGCCAGGCCAATTTCAATGATTCTTGCGTATATGATTACAGTGGGGCCCAATAGGCATCATCCATAATCACTTCTTCTCCTCAATTGATCAAGAAAACTGTCTGGACATTAATGTTCAAAATTGAAAAATTGTTTTAAGCTGATCAAAATCTAGTTTGGTTCCAGATGGAGCTTTTCGAGAAATATAGACAATCGTTTGGGATACCTATTCCGATAGCGCTCCTGTATACCAAAACATTTTTTCATTTTCAGTGGCGCCTTAGCGGAAGAACCAAAGAAGAGTTAGGAAGACGAGATTCTGCGTATATGTATGTACTTAGGATCCTTTTTGACATAACAACAACAACAAAAGATGGTTGTTATACAGTAGGTATGTGCTAAATTGCAAACTGCACGAAAATCTCTAAAACTGTCCAAATTACTAAGTATTCAAGATTCCTATTAGTACTGGTTTCATTCGACTCGCTTTTTTTTTGTTCATCCCCTTTAAGGAGGATTAAAATCGCAGCGTTTTGTTGTGTATTTCCAGAACGTAGGGCCGTATCAATATTGAATTTCTTTTGTTATATTGAGTAGAATATAGGCTTTAATGCTTAATTATCTGGGTCGATGTTCATTTGTTTTTAAGTAAAAATGGTCGTTAACAAAGACGGCACATAATTATCAGTGCATAGCCCAAAAAACCTTCAGGGATATTACCTTTAAAAAATCTTCATGACAAAAAATTAGAAACCAAGACTAATGCAAAAACCATTGGTCCTAACATATGTCACAATGAAAAAGTTTTGAAAACTCTGTGATTTCTCATATAGATATAGAAGCTATAACTTTTTAGCTATTAAACACTAAAATGGTAAACTTCTGTTTAAGAATCTTTCCCTAAGCAAATAAAATTATATAGCTTGTAGTCACTAGAAGAGTCGAGTAGTAAATAGTAGTGTAGAAATGTATGCGCTTTAATTCAAGAAGAGAGTGACTCTCCTCAGCATTGCAAGCTTAATTCTAAATACTTTATGTACTTTGCACTATCTAACTGAAATCTTTGTATATAGCAAACCGTAATCAAGATTGGTGGCAATCAAAAGAAAATCTATATCTAATATATTATATTCAATTCTTTTATAAAGGACGCACTTATATAAAAGAGCAGTACTGAAACCAACTAAAATAATAAATACGAAGGAAAGCAATAGGTTCTAGCTTTATGAGGTGTTGTATCTTTGTGAGATTTATTTCATTATTTGACTGAATAAACTTTAATTTTAATAATATCTCCTTTTTCTAGATACCAAACTTTACTTACCCTTCCGAAAACAGAATCCCATACCAGCACACGGAGTCCAGTAAACGTTCATCAGACGTCCAAATGTCGACGACAGACGTCTACTGAACGTCCAAGTTTTGACTGACGGACGTCCATGGGACGCACATTTGTAACAACTTACGTACAAAAATATTCGGACAAAATAGGACGTCTAGTGGATGTCCGCTAATGGTCTTCCGATGGACGTCCAAAAACGAACGTCCAGTGGATGTTAGATCTACGTCCTTGGACGTCCGTACTAATTTTGGACGTCCGGTGTTATTTGAGATATAAACCAAATATTACCTGTCTGGTTAGACATCTTTTATCTACATAGTCTTGAAACTGAGAAATTATAGTGAATTTTTTCTCACTTAGATTTCATAGTCACTTAAAGTGTAAGAAGCGATAGAAATAAACGTGTACAATTTTGCGCAGATGTGCTACAAATGCAACATAGTGGCAAAGCAGGTAAAATTTAAAAGATTATTATTAGATCAATAATTGAATGAGGTGCTGATCAAAAATTGTTGGGTTACGGTTTTGTAAAAAAAATGGATTGAAAGACAACTCAGTTGAGCTGTAAACGTTTTCATCATTCCCGTTGTTCTAAGACAGCAGTCCAGAAACTTTTCACTGAAACATTCAAAAAGAAACATTTGGTACATACTACCCTTTTCTAAACAATAGATGGTGAGTAAATTTAAATGTTGTCATTATTTCAAAAATTTCTAAGTTTTATCTTAATCAGTCAGCTTTATTGCACAGTTTGAATCAGTACTTAGAAAACATCAGAGCATAAGCTCAGTATTGTTACTCATGAACCAACCACGACAATATGGGGCGCGCGCATGTCGTCCTAAAAATCGTACATTGTACAATACAGACGTTCATTTTCTAAATGCATTCAAATTAATTTTAGATAATTGTTGATCTTCCCAGTATCGGATAGGGTAAAACTCCAGACTCCGTTTGAAACATACAAGTGTCAGTAAAACTAATGCTTTTAGAAGAATCCCGGCTCTTGGGAAAATCATCCTAATCAAGACCATCCATTTTTCTATTCTTTCTTCATAGCCGCTACTTAGGTAGTTTTGTAGTTCTAGATTCTTTGGTCTTCTTCATTGAGATTGAGTTTGAAACATTTGGAAAATAGTACACGTCTGTTTAAATGTGACCAATTCCATTATCGTTCAATCGTGAACCAATCTCCGTATCGAAGAAATCAAGTTTGAACTAGGCATGGATTCGAATTTCTTTTTCTTTGAGTCTTTTCACCATTTTATGCCTCAAATAAACTTGGGATGAGATTCTCTAATTCTTTATACCTACTGATATGCACAAAAGACCAAATAATACATTAAATTTAAGGTGAGAGTGCACGTCGTTGGGGCCCGGATTTTAATCAGCTGTTGCTGATTTGCCGATTTAGCACAGAAGCAAAACGTGTACAAGCAGATGTTATGTCTTATATCTTCGAAGATCCAAGGTAAAACAATTAAGAAATAAATTGTTGCGATAATCTAAAAAGTTAACTGAGTTTAGGGTGTTGCAAATATTTCTGCCATAAATTAAAGTCTAACCGAGTTTGCAAATAAAATATCTTTAGCCACAAAGTCCGATTAACAAACGTTAAGCATCTGGCAAGTTAGAGTGCAACAAGATAACAAAGAAAAGAGATAAAAGATTAGGTTAGGTAAGACGCAAAAGAAGCATTTAGTGTGAAGAAGTATTGTAGGAATGTAAGTTTAAATCGGAACAGAAAATATAGCAAAACATAGTTGTAAAGACGGATAAATTCACACGTGAAAAGACATCAAGAATCATGGTCCTGACTCATAACTGTAGGAAAAAGGTCTAAAACAAAAACCAGTCTTATACGTTTATAGAAACATGAAATATATTTGATAAGAAATAAAAGAATGAGGTTTGGGAAAAATTTCTTGAATACGAATGTCCATTTCTCAAACTATCTTTAGATACTTTATCAATGGACAACTTTGGAAGTAAAGAAGGCCAAGAAATGGAATTTGATAAAAGAATTGGACGTGTGGCAAATGTGTGTGTTTTCAAACGCCTACTTTGACATATCTTTGGCAATGATATTGATCTACAAGAGCAAATTCATTTTCCCTATTTTTAAAGATAAAATTCCAATTTAGAAGTGCGAAAATTATGTAATGCGTTCCATACAGTTTAGCAACACACAAAAATTCATTTTATAGAGTGTCAAAATTAATAAATTTGTAACTGTATGCATATACAAATTGCATGCACTGGAAACATAAATACAGCCTTAAGACTAATTAGTATAAGTCCAATATAACCATTTGTTCAAATAATCATCCTGTCATGTTACCACTCTTTTATTTTAAAATTGTCATTATTTACAAGGAGAGACACTCTAGATCTGGGAAGTCGTTCCTCAGGTTAAGAAGCCGCAGTAAGTAGTACTATTTACAGTAAACCAATACTATCTTCCATCTACATTATGCTTGGCCTTTGATATGCTATTAATTGGCGTACTGACTGACCAAAGTGGCGCACTACGACAGCACAAAGATATAAAAATTTTAAATTGTGCTCGAATTTAAAAACTTCTGTGCTGTGATCGCTACACAAATAAATTCAATTAAGGTTAGATATTCTGCACTGATTACGACTTGAATTAATTGAATACGTTTACTTATTCGATTATACATTATAGTCGAATATGGAAGCAGCCATATCCTTTTGAGGGAATTTAACGTCGAATAAAATAATTAACTGTAGAAACAAGCAAGTTTGGAAGTTCCTTCCATCTCTTAGAATATACCGAACCGGAACATTAATGAAAGTGAGTTCATTGATGGCGCCTAAGAATGCGCGGTGGTCCCATCAAATATGACAGCGAGCGTTCCCGGCCGACCCACGTGCTGTTTATGAGATCTCTAACTGCTCTATAAATCAACACCCTACTCGCTAACGTGTGTAATTAAAAAGAACAGTCAATCCGCCACCTGACTAATGTGCATTACATAACAGTCAGTTTAATCTAATCCACTTATCTTTTAACCTTACAAATTTGACAGCATATGATAATTATAGAGGAAATTCACACATTTTTTTACATTAATTGACTCGTAATTTATTGTCTGTTGACGTATAATATAGCATTTTGTTAAATTGTTATAATTAAGAAATAACAAAAAAGGGGAAAAAGAAGAAAGACTACAAGAGCAGTAGAATGAGAAAATAGACAGATATTTTCAGCAATTTAAAATTAGGAAACGGAAAAAAGAAAATAAATGACAATTGCGAAAAGTATTTATCGACTAAAAGACTGAAATGAACCAACATCTCCTTGTAGTGCCACTTTAATCCATACGGTTGTAGTTGGATTCGTTACGAAGAATACAGAGTTATTCAGATCAAAGATTCATGGGCATTATCGATTGTATGCAGCAGGATTATATATCGCGATGGAGTGGTTTAACAGCCGCCGAAGCAGCAGCCGATGTTCGCGTGCCTCGTCTTTCTGAAGTAAAATCTAACCTCGCCGCCGTAGCCATATCATATCGTCCAGCAGCAGCAGCAGTTCCTTGAAACAAATGCAACTCCATATATGTCACTAGCCTTCCTTCAACAATCTGCAACTACCAATTATGGTCTAATTGGTTTTCAGAAATAATGTCGATTTTCAACTCTTTATGTCTAGCTTTTTAATAAATACAATTTTAACAGAAGTTAATTGGGTGAAACTCAATTTATCTATACCGCTCCAAAGAACTGGAACGCTTAAGTTGTCGGAGGTTTGATATCTTGCACTGGACTCACGATACGAATTAGCAAGATTTTATGCGTTAATGCGAAACGAGGGTGGCACATGTCGACGATATTGTCTCGACACGAAGAAGTTAAAATGACTTCTAAGGGTGGTAGTAAGGTATCAAAAGTACGTTAGCGCGAGTTTGTGTCGGAAAGAGCAATTGCGACACGTTTTTTACGATTAATCTCCCCATTTAATATTTTGGGTCGCATTGCCGCTCACTACCCCACACGACTTTTATGATCTCCGCAAACACGTCGGGTTTCTTGTTCTTCGGCTATCACAGCCAGCAACAGACGTTGTACTCTCGTCGCTCGAATAAGGAGTTGGCTAGCGCTTCTGTTCTTGTGTCGGATAGTACTGACAAAGAAGACCGCTCATTGATGCAAAAAGCTGGGGCCGCGCACGGGGCCGAGTAAGAGGGATTGCTCATTAAAATCCATGTATGTCGAGAATGTGGAAACGCAACTCCGCGAGTCGTCGCCGCATTCTGGCTGCCTGCTGGACACAATAAATATTGCATCTATCTAGTCAACAATACAACAGCACCGTATATTTTCTCACAAAAAATCATCTCTGGTTTGGACGCTCGAGATTTATTCGAGAAGATATCAAAGGTACATCAGTTCGTTACAGACCGCTATTGTGACTGCGCTCTCCGCGCCGCGCCGCGCCGCTAATTTATGCAACCTCCTAATAAGGGAGTATAAGCCTTCAAACAATGGATATATTTTTTGCAAGTGCGTTTGTAGGCATGTGTACGCTTTCGCGGTGTCGTTCGCCTTCTTCGAGAAGAAGACGAAGAAGAGAGGACAGGACAGTGACGAACCGCGGGCTGGACGTAACGTTGGACGGCTGAACCCGCCGCCGTCCTTAAAACTCTTATATGTATCGTGCCAGCAAATTATCCGCCAGCTCTAGTGCAGCAATCACGACGGTAATTTCATAACAGGTTTCGATTTAAGGTTGATAGACTCGGGCTAATCGACTCGGAGATAATTTATAACCGTCTTGTTTTATTTGCCACCCTCATTAGTCGATGCACCGCGACCGGCCAGAAAAACTTCGAACAAGTATCGATGCCTGCCTATAATGGCTATGACAAAACAAAAACCCGACTGACGGCTCGCTTCGAATCAAACTGACCTCAAATTCGTCGTTGGCCGTCACAACAGCGCAACATTGCGACAACTAATTCTATAAAATGAAATTAACTAGCACCCACTACGTCCGTCCAACACCCACTCGTAATTAAAAGCAATTACTGTACAGAAATAATACGCATACTTACCGCTCCGTCCAGCAGAGCGTGTCTTCTCGATACCTGAAACAAAATAAATTTTCTTATTTTATTCCTCTCGTAAAATACATATCAAACATGTTTTCGATTAAATTAAAATTGTATCATCGAGGATCGTCGTCTGAAAAGACGTCCCTAACCCCAAAACACAGCATGTTGATCAACAACAAAGCAACCTCATTATTTAACTGATTCGATCCGATAAGCAAAAACTACAAATAGTCATTATAAGATTAGAAATTGCTTCTGCGTGGGTCTCATTTGCCTAATTTACTTGTTTATAAAAAGTATAAATGTAAATTCTTTTGGAAATTATACCTAGAATTATTAGCTGTTCATATTTACTATTTTAAAAATAACCGCTTCTATAGATGACGTGCAAAGAGAAAGGATTTTATACAGTTTTATTCGATTGGTTTTTTGTCGGTTACTCGTTTTCCGTGCCATTTTTTACTTTTGTGGTTATTAAGTACCGACAAGAATTTCGATTTTGGAATCGCATAATGAAATAGATAAATGGCATGGTGTCTATACTGTACGCAACTCAAAAACTGAAATATTTTCCAAAACCAGTTTTGTACTACTACTGAAAGGAAAAATTTGCTTAGCACTATTCTGTGTGTGTTTGTTTCTCTTCTCGTCTTTCAATTCTATCATCTAATCACTATAAAGACCAAAATTATTTATAACAATGCAAGATCGTTTTATATCTTTCAGTAATATGTATATTTAAGAATGTCTGCAAGATTTGCTTTTGAAATATTTAGCCAAAATTCAAGTTGTTTAACCATTAAGATTTCGGCCAAACAAAAACCGTTAAAAACAATTAACAAAATTGTAAAAAAACCATTAGTCCTTTATAGAAAGTTCTTTTGAATGACTTGCAAGATTATGCAGTGTAATGAACTTTTACAAGATTATTTGCGATATCAAAACCGAAGTCCTTATGATATCAACCATATTTACTGTTTTTTGTCAAGGGTACAAATAATTAGATCATACTTCTTTAGAAAACTAAGAATATACTCTTGTAACTATACAGTTATGCACAGGTAGTCGTAACAGACTAAACCAGAACAGTCAGGTAGATACATCCAAAGTCGGACTTACTTAGGGCAATAGGAGTCTAAAGATTCCGGACCAAACTATGCAGGGGGTAGGTCCGAAATTCAAAACCCCAACTTTTTTGTAGGTCAAAAAGTAAGTACTTTTGTCATCATATAGAAGCCAAAGTATACACAGATTGTAGGGTCAGATTGAATGAGTCCAACCCTGAATATATCCAAAATGCAGAAATATAAACAAAAATATGAAGTAAGTACATACTTATTAGTTTCTTCATTTTAGTGCATCGTCTCTGTCTTTTTTAGTTTCACTGTTTTGTTTTTTAAATTAGTTAATCTTAATTTCCTACAACTCGATCATGGTGCTGTAGGATCAACTTAAAACAAACTGCACCATACAGGATACCTCTACTTTTGTACTTAGAGTTTCGATAAGATACGATACGTGATAGAAGACGACTAAGAGTAACCATGGACAACAATTAGTTTCAACAAAAGTGAGGCTTACGAAATCGGTTAAATTAAAAACAAAGTTGCATATCTTGGAGATCAATTTAGTGATGTTTTTGTTTTTTCAAAAAAGTTCACGGTTTATTTGCTAAAAACGAAATTATCCTATTGTTTTAAATGCAATATCTCAGGTACGTGAAAAGATAGAAAAGAACGACAAGAGAATGTTTTAGACAATTGACTCCAGAACACAAACAAATCATTTTCGAGATTGTCTTTTGTTTTTATTTTTTGAAGAAGAAGAATCATTTTGCTTGACCTTTTCCGCGTTTACATCTTGACCGTTACTCAAAACTGAAATCCCCTTAAGGCTTGCATGAACCAAGTTGTAAAGCAAACCGTAAAGCTACTTGGTCCACAAATGAAGTTTGAGATAAGCAGATATTTAATATCAAACGCAATGTGAAACTTCGCTGTAGCCCTTTTACCTACTGAATTCAAAACACTAGAGATTTATGGCCATGTTTTAAGAACTCCAAAATATGATTCGGAGTAAAACGTATCAAATCTGGCCCAAGATTCAAATTTGAATTACTAGAGCAAGCTTTGTTTCTACAATTCTACAAATATCCAATTTTTTTTACTGTTTTGTGGTTGGTTAAAGAAAATTAGAAGAGTATATAAGCCTAACGGTCTGACGAGATTCATTTTGCTTTGTAGATGAAGATACTCAGTTTACTGACATCTTTTGGACGAACGTCCGTGTTACACTTTGCTTTTTGATCGAGTCTTTGATCATTCTGTCGTTTTTTATTTCTTCTATATTCTTGCTGTATCGTTCTTGATCCTATTATTCCAAGACTCCATAATGACTACTAACTAATCTTGATTTTCAATTAACTAAATGCAAGAAGACATTTTTCCCACTTTTAAACTTGATCTTGAAGAAAGAAAGGTTTGCAGTGCTCTTTGAGTAATTACACTGTTGCCAGAGATTATACTAAAAATAACTCAAGATTTTAAGCTAATAAAATAAAAAGAACTCATAGACTTTACTTTGACTATAGAAAAAGAATGTTTTACGAATCTTTTCTAACAAAATTTGAGTTGCTTAGAAGACTTTTTAGAAATAAAACAGGGTGATTCGAAAATGCGCCACTACTTGCGTAACACATAGTACTCATTGGAAGAATGAGAAAGTTACAAGTAACAATATTTACTAACATCTCTATTGGTTGAATCCTCTAGCTTTTACGCCAATTTGAAGATTGTGTCAGTAACACCACAAATTCTTGGCCAATACTTTTTTTCCATGATCCTCCTAGCTCAAACACTGTTTAAGTCAACTGAGCTCTTCATGATTGCATGAACTATCGGACAATGATACGAGTTGTATTCAATTATCATGCTCTGAAAAAGTTTAATTAATTAATTGATTAATTTTTAATTATTTTGTTTAGGAGCAAAAATACAGACAATATTTTATTAATTACAGAATTAATTTTAGTTCTAGTTTAAGAGCATTTGCCACACGTCCAATTCTTTAACCGGCATAAACAACTTTCCCTATACTGGCATATCCTATAAATAAGATTTCTCTCGTTATCAAGAACTTTAATGCATTCTTTCTTGTGGCATTCGTGTAATAATTATGTACATTTAAGGTAGGTAAGAAATTTTTACCTCAGATTAAATAACAGGAGATATTTTAAGCGAATTAACGCAACAACGCAGATATGGTATCATAATGAATATGATTAAAGCAACCCGGGGTACTTGTTGCCAAATTGCTTCTTGTTCTTATCTTTTACAGTCATCGCTGAATCTTGATTGCTGATCGAAAATCAGAAATCTCTCGCAAAATTTTTCTTTTAGCTTCTTATATTTTATTAATTTAAATATATATAAAAACTGGTTTTATTAAGCGCTGCTTAGAGTTTAACGAGAAAGAAAAAAGAAAAACGAGATTCAGAGGGAATTTTGATTAAATATGGGTATGGGAAAAATAACTATTAAGTTTTTCTTGACTGGACTTAAATTTTTTCATTGTACAATTAAAACTGTATTCAGGGCAATAAATGCTTATACTTCAATTGCTATTTTATTAGTCGTGTGGATGACGTGATTCAATGGTTCAATAAGTCATCAACCCTCCTATAATCTACGTTTCAGATATTTTATTGTAAGCATTCTTTAGTAATTCAGACTGCTATTGTGTGCGGAGTGTGAGACACGTTTTAGGTTTTTATTTTGTTAAACCAGGATTTCTAGAAGAAAACGTTTCCTGAAAAAATAAACGTGGTGGTATTCAATTTCTCGAACTGAAACCTTTTTGAGAATTTAATATATAAGATCATTATATGACGACAGACTGGATTTATAGTTTTAGCTTTTGATACTAAACAAATGAATATATATAGTTTTTAATATCTGTATATATATTTGTAGTCTCGGGGTATTAAAAATAAATTAAATGATTTATATGAATAATTTATAATGTTGTAGTGTGGTTAAGCAGCGATAATTTAGTGTGGTAGACATGCCGATTGCAGGCTAAGTTCCAGACTCTGCGGGAAGCGTTCGACTTCGCTGTGTTGTGTAAAAGTAGTTACGAGTTGAGTTCTCTATAGTTGAACACTAAAGAGATAGATAGTAAGAGAAGCTCGCCGGGCGTTCGTCTCGGTCCCGATCAGTTACGCAGCGATCTATCGTTAATAGTACCTTATCTAACTTGGAGAAACTACTTTTTTCATGACTGAAAACAAGAGCCGTATTCTGGAAAAACTCGGTTTATGCGAAAGACGATGGCGGTGCGCCGTTCGAACATCCGACCATTATAACTATACTTATATCCATTTAGGGATTTTACGCGACTTAACTCAAAAAACTTACCATTTTCAGACTGCTACAACCTGTTCACCCAACGTAATAAAAGAACACTTATAAAAGAATCGGTTTTTCAAACGATTTCGACGAAATTTTATTTTAAGCGCTCGAGAAAAACTCTTATTGCGCGCGGAGAAGGGAAAAACTTCAAACTTCAAACCATTTGATTCATATTTCATGTGAAATGTTGATGTCTGCCATTTTGTGCAGAAACGAAAGAAACAAACATAAAGGATCGCGAGGAATAATGAATTAGTAAGAAAAAATTTAGATGGAAAGGTATACGTGACATTTCCTCCCTCGGTTATTATTTATAAGAAAAGAAAGCAACCCCGTCAAGATCCTCTACGTGGGAGGAGGAGGAAGCACTCATCACATTGTCATTACGAGCGCGACCTCTCATTTCAAATGCGGTGCGAGTAAACGCCGTTACCACCACATGCCCACTGACAACTTTACGAGGAGCACCACTTTCAACCACATGTTACACTTTGGGTAGCTTTATGTCCGCTACATGACATCCCCTGTTGTTTGCATGCTGTCGAATGTACGTACACGCTCTGGAAATTGTTACAAGCAATATTGTATCAGAGCTCGTAAAGCGACGCTGATTTTCTCTATATATTACGCTTTATTATACATCCGCGGAGCTTTACACTCTTGCTAAAAATGCCTCGTGAAATTTTACAGTCGAACAGAAAAGCTTCTCGCAACAGGCTGGTGGAAACAGCTGCTTCGCTTTTAAACACATTTTCTTTTTCGAATTGCCGAGAACAATGCGAAGGATCTCGTTAATTTTTGGAAAACTCGCTTATTCTTCCCGTTGGTTATATTGACATCTTTTTCTGTCTAACGCTTTTGGTTTTGGGTACACTGAAACGGGATTTCGCTTGGAATCGATTTAATAGTTGTACGTAACATTAGTGGCTTTCAAATGTTCTATAAATCGTTGACAGAAAACAAAACCCATATCGACTGTAAATTAGTGTTATAATTAATATAATTTTAGTCTGCTATAATTATAATTTTAAATATAAAAATAAATTTTCTTAGTATTTAAACCTGAAAATCAAAAAAAAACTTGCATTGAAATTGTTTCATTTAGGTAGTTCTAAATTCCTGTTATAAATCAGAAAAAAGTTTATTATCTCTCTATATCAATATTCAATTATGAGAGAATTAGTAACCCCTCGACTCAACTTTGTTTGCGTTAACACCCATAAGCTAACTTGTTTTAAAATCGTTTGGATCTCATAAAAGGGTTCTTCTTTGAAGAAATGATCCAATTCGTAATGATCAGAAACACTGCCTTTTTTTAAATTATTGTTGTAAAGATGATGCAACCAAGAATAACAAAGAAAAGTACTGAATTCTTGTTATCAATCTAGATGTGAGTTAATTGGTGCAATTTTGTTTTCGAGTTCTACCCAATTAAAATTAAGTCTCAGATTTAATGTTTAGCATAGGATGGCTGAAAAAACTTTCTATTTTATTCAATTGTTTTGAAGTAATAACAAAGCCATTCGCTTTTTCAAACGTCAATACTAATAGATTTTGACAGAATTAAGCCCGCGCCATTTCCTCAGCTTTCAGGATATAACGTATAAAGCTTGTAATTATTTGAAGTACTAACCAATATAATTAATGTTCAAAATAAAGTATACTATGATTTTCAAGAAACGTGGAAATCAGTTCGACGTCGACGTCAAAATGGATAACAAGACAACAAGTTCTGCTTTGCGATGAATTCTCGAACAGATTTTAATATCCACTCTCAGTTTAACTGAGTTGAATCATAAGTCACTGAAAAGTTTTGACTGATCTCACCATGTAGTATAAAATAAAAAACGATCATATCTTATCAAATCTAGAGAATGTGCACAAAAAAATATAAAATTATTTGTCTTAGTCCATAGATATGATATTTTATACATATGAATATAATCTACCAAAAGAATTTATTATTTTTGAATTTCTCAAGATATTGAATGATTAGAAAGATTCTTTCTGTGCTCTAATGCATGAAACTTGCAGTTGTATTATAATTTTGATTACACACTATTTAGAATTTTTTTCACATATCCCATATACAATTGCCAAACCATATTTTATTTCACTTCGTTTCATTTCCAAGCAAAATGTTCTTCTTTAGTTCTAACTTTAGTCACTCGGTCTTTCTCAAGTTTTGTGCTATTTTGCTTTAAGCAAATTCAGCAAGGTCAATTAGGAGAAAAATAGTGATAGTCGTCATCTGCTCGTTCCTCTCTTTGCTAAAAACAGTCGTACCATTTGATCAATGGTATCGACACCACCTTTGGTATCATTATAATACAGGTTGATAATGACTTTTTTCTTATCAGTCTCAGTATATTGTATCCATAGCATAATTAGGTTCCTTGTAGGATTCTTTTTTTGGTAATGTTTTAAACCAGAGTAACTGGCGGTTTATTCGAGTTTGTAGGTAAATAAAAGTTTTAAAGAATACAGTTCACGACCTTAGGTTTTTATCAATTCTGCAGGTATTTGTCTTATATTTTGTTGACTGGTACCGACTATAGTTAGTTATAGTTCTCATATAAGCCTTCTGCTAAATCGACAGACGTGTAATAACCATCTAATGTCATATTTTCAAAACGTAACATACGTATGGGCATTCAGTATTTACCTGATTTATCTTTCATGCAAACTTTAAAAGGGTATTTCCCTCTCTAGAATGGCAACATTTCGTCCACTGTTGTATGACAGCCAGGTACATAATATTTATAAGTTCAAAAATTTCACAAAGTGGAGCAAATCTATCTTGTTTTCGTTTTTTTTTTTGGATCTAGTAGTTTTCAACAACTCAATAAATCTAGTTCTACTCATTGCACATATGTATATGTTGCGACCAAAAAAACTTGACTATAAATCCCGAACTGATAATTTTGTGTCATTATTTGCTCCCATTAGTATTATAATACCTATAAGTGCATAAATCTCTCTACTAGTAGTATTTCTAACACCGCTCCTCTGTGTTTCATCATTTGCAAACTGTACAATTATGGCTATATAATTTCAGCTGCTAGAAACATTTAAAAAAAATCTAGCACCCCAGTTTTACCTTCATTTGTCAAACCTTCCTTGAATCGAAAAATATTTTGTACAGCCTGCGATTTGATTTAGGTAAACATAGTGTCCTCACGTCCACCTTTTGCAATAAAAACATTAGCAGGTTGAAGTGGTGAACAGTCATCATCAGATAATTCTTAAGAATCTATATTATTTTCGTCCACATCACTATCATCAAAGTCACTTTGAGCAAGTATTTCTTCCAGGTCGCGACCACTCAATGTGAAACCAACTGCAAAACACCACGTGATCCATCCACCTACTAAACTAAAGAGGGGCAAAAAAATGTCCAGGCTAAAATTTGGTATTGGTTTCTAAAAACACAAAAATACTAACTAAATAGAAGATATATAAACTGAGAGCATCTAAACACAATAATTGTCAACTACATTGAGTTTGAAATCATTTCTAGCACAAAACGCTGAGATATAGCAAAAATTCAAAACAGCGGGCAAGATTTGCCCCACCTTTGTGGTTCTAGGGTTTACCAAAATGGTATTAATCGTACTGAATTATTAGATGAATTGAACTAGACAAAATGAGATAGTCTAACCGTGAGAAGGCTTCACGATTTTTAAACCTATTGGACTTTTCGGGTTCGTCCGGTTTTTCAAACCAATATGATTGATTAGCTCAATGGGAATTCTTAGTCCAGATTGAGTTTTGCTAAAGATGCTACCAAGCTTTTTCAGACTTTAGATTTATTTGAGTAAGATCGGGAAATGGAACAATATACGGGAAAAAGTTTGAGAAACGCTGGCCAAAAAGTAGCTTTCTTAACCATCAAAGAAATTCCAACCAAAAACTTCTTGTATTATAATGGAGAGTTTTGTAATATTACCTGCATTCTGTTATAATCAATGATTGTATGATTATATACTAGCCAGTTGGTGTTGTGAGAAAAAGAACGAAACAAGCAGAAAGTTTGCATAACAAAACCGAACTCGGTATATACACTTATAAAACCTTTTTTGGTTTTTGAGAATTTTTGCAGAGGCTCTTGAGCGGTTTTTTAATTTTTTACTAAAACAGTCATGACGATAGTTTTCAATCAAACAAATAATGATCTTCTCTGGGGCAAAAGTATTTAGTATTTTGAGAGTTTCAGCTGTTTCTGTCTGAAGGTATCTAGAATTTTTATTTTCTCATTAATAGACATAGTTTGCAATTCAAAAGCCTATAAGAAATTTGACCGCAAGAAAAACGTAAAAGTCTACATTAGAACTCTTTTACTTGTTGAATCGAGGATCGATACCTATATTTTCAGTTTTACTTTCTTCTTTTGAATTGATCTCAGCTGAAACTCAGAACTGCAATACATTGAACAAGTACAATTTTGCTAATGGATATAATAAACTTAAACGTCGATTGTCGAGAGACTAAATACCAGAAATTCATGAAATCTGTTGATTTTATGAGTTAATTTCTTCTTTGTTACGTAGGAAAATGTAACAACGCTTGCTGCATTGATTTTTGTGAAGATAATTTTAATTTTCTAATAATATCATTAAGGCCAACTTGGCTAGCTACCAATTGAGAGTATCGATATCTGAACTTTCAACTAACCTGAGTCTAGTTTTTCTGTTTCATTTAAAGACCTTTCTAATAAGATGTAACGGAATAGATTTATTATTCTGTCTGCATTCTTAAAGAAGCAACTGTTTTAACCATATAATAAATGTTTCAGCAAAGTGGTACAGAAATAAGTAAAAAACAGAAGATATATAAGTTACCCTCAAACAAAAGAATTCATACTTAATATGTTATTGAAGCATAAAAATGAGCACCCTAAAAGAAATGTCCTTACGTTACTTACAGAAAGAGATTATATATTGAAGGGGAGCGAGTCATTCAGAGGCAACAGACCTTTAGAGCGAACATGTAAAGTAGCCCTTCTAGAGGAAAAGCACATTACAGAGACAAATAACTCGAGTAGGTCTTTATTATTACTTCATTTCCGATTTTTTAAAAAAGTTTCTACGGTTAAAGGTAAAAAAAAGATAAAACTAAAGTTGAATTTACCAAAACGTACTTTCTAAAAATTTATAGATATAATTACTAATTCATGAAAATCCCCTATTCGAAAAAACATTTTGTCCAATTTGGTCATAAAAACTTCACGTGCTTGTTTTGTAAGTGTTCTGATTACAGAAGCAAAAGTGAATTTTACATCCATATCGCGTAGGGATGCGATTTTGTTGTTATTTTCGACACCGGCGTTTCCAACACTTTCTTATTATTACAAGAAAGTGATACAGAAACGATTAAGTATTGGAAGTCACGTAATTAAAGTAGCAAAAGCTGAGACACTGAGAACTAAGCCGAGCAATAAATAACTCAATTGATGCGTGGAATCTGCAGGCGCTAAAAGCAAGTGTTGCCGTTGTGATAGCTGTGACGGATGAGCACGCAACAGATAGTCTCTAATGGCCAATTACAAATGCAACCAAGGCGTCTGCCGCAATCGCCAATCTCATCACCGTACAAAATTTATATTTAGCAAACATAAATTTTGATCAAAACATTTTAAAGAGATTATCCACACCATCATTTTGAATAATATCCCGAGATAAAATGAAATTCTGGATGACACATTTAATAATTAACGCCTTCACTCATTTTGCTCATCTTCACGAATATGAAGTCTACTTCTAAAAATAGCGAAAAATTTCTTAAACGAGCCAAGAGGGTTTTATTAAATTCTGCAAGGAAAATGAATAAAATTCTGTAAGCATCCTCTGAATTTTTACATAATAATATAACAAAAAAGAGGACCAAATAATTAAATTTCTCAAATTATTTTTATTTTAAATTATAAGAAACTAAAATATTTACAAAATGAAAGAGATATTTATACAAAATCTTTAATTACTTTAAAGTTGAGATTATCTCGATTGCCGAAATCTCTCCATCTAGATGTGTTAGACGAACAATTATTACTTAGGTAGATTTCATTAACGTTTCGCGGGTTCTTTTGATATACGTAAATGAGACGAAAGCAGATGGCTAGTAAATAGTGGCGACTGGATAAAGAAGTCAACTTGCGTGTTACCGTGCTGGCATAATAATCAGTGTCGGCTATAAATCTGTATCCTCATTACTAAACGTGTCTTTTTAATTGAAATCTCGTGTTTTGGTGGGTATAGCGGCAAAGTCAGAGGTGCCTTGCCTTATACCTATAATACCCGTTTCGTTCCCGACCGGTCACCCCGTGGCGCCGACTTCCCTGTATTTACAAGGTGTCACTACAAAACATTCTTTTTAGCACTTTCCCCGTTTGTTAGCCGTCCTAAAGACAACAAAACTTGAAAGTCTTGAAATTATATATCTTTTATTTCGCAAATTATGATTTTATAAATTTTATATGTCTTCTGGTGTCGAACACAAAATTTTAAAAACAAACTAAATGAGTATCAAGCTCTTTATTATATTATGCACGATTCAAGATAAATCGAAACTATTATTATTATTAATGGTAATAGAAAATCAATAAAACATCTCATTTTAGGGCAATTGTTTTTAAAATCCTATTTGTATATTGGTAATTAAATGCGTGAAAATTAAATGAATAAATGAAAAAAAACAAAAGAGAAACTTTGAAAATATGTCGTCCAGAAAAAAAAACAAAACAATCGTCAATCGAATAATATACTTACATAAGTCTAGATGAATTTTATCAGAACGTGAATACATAACCTCAATATTGCACTAGAATACAGAATAGACTTTGTCCAAACATAACGGAAATAACGCAAACTATATTTGGCGAATATGGTCATCACGGCTAATAAAACTTGCTCATATTAATCGATACTATAATATATTTTCTGTATTAAAGTTGCTAGAACCACACACCATGCGTTTTTCAATAATTTTGAGATGTTTTAAAGTAATAATTCATAACTTACAGATTGTTACTGTTCAAAAACATGAACTTCAACATTTTAATAACCAGTTTGGAAGAACTTGTAGCTGTATTTGTATTAAGTTATCTCAGAGCCATTTAGAGTAATTTACCATCAGTAACGGATCCGTACTCCGAGGGACTCCCTAGACAATGTAAAGATGACAGATAAATTATTTAGTAAGATGAAATGCCCCACGTTTGATTGCAATGAAGCCAGGTAGTTAAAGACAACGTTTTTTGTTTAATACTTACTTTGCAAAAAATATTCTTGAATCTGGTAGACACTAAGAGTTTTTGAACGCTTTCTTTATACTTCCCAAGACATTGCAAAATGTTATGCTACTCTACTCGCTTATTGGTCATGATTTCAGTTCACTAGCTTTCTTTGCACACCATATATGCATTCTACAGCCGACTATACATTTCTTCACTCCTGTGTATATGTTGTTATGATTGTCGCCTTTGTTTTTAGGTGTGGCCATTCTCACAATCATTCGGAAAAACCTTTTAGCACAGAATATTCCCTGAACACTGCCAATTTCTGCTTACAGGAGAAACTTTAAAATAATCTTAATGTCATTTTTTGCCAAGAAATCCCTCATCAAAAAAATGCCAAAATTGTATAGATATCATATTCAAGAAAATAATCACAGAAGTAAGACTACTGTAAAGCTTGTTCATTGTGAACTATTTTCTTGCGGGCATCACTTTTGTTTAAAGTCTAAACAGAAACATTAAAGAATTACTAAATCTCAGTTTCTCGACTATATATTAATGAACAATGAAAAGTTGAAGAATTAATATTAGAGCAAACTCAAGACCAATACTGACTGTTTAAATTCCACAATACCACAAGCACTGAGAGTCTTAGTCTTAGCACTGTTTTTTCTGAAAGTAGCAAACAGTATACATTGTCTCAACAATGCAATTTTGCAACCCCTTAACTCCTACAAAAAGAAACCACAGAAATTGCTTTGCTTGCTTTATTAAAATTGGTTCATTGTAGTTCTCAGAAAGATTCTGAAACCTCATAAGCTTTTGCTATGTCTGTCTAATGGTATCTGAACGTTTATTCTGCTTTAGCAGTTTCTTTACACACAAACTAAGTCCTTAACAGTCTTCACCAAGATATTCATAGTCACAGATGGCAGAATTGATTAGAAAAAATGCAGTCTCTTCTGTGCTACATGATAGAAAAACTTTTAAATTTTGAACCATGGCCTAGCGTTATCTAGGATTATCTATTTTTGGGCATTAAGAAGTGATCTACTACAAATAGTGTTTCTCGTTAATCAGATTATCACAAATCGTCAATATAGTGAGTTGATTACTTTTGCTTCAATCTAGCTTCATAAATAGTACATTTGATTTCTAAAGGTAACCTCGCATTTAATTGTTCATATTAAGAAAAAATTGACAATTTCTCGAAAAAGATGAGTGCTAAAAAAGTTTTTAATTTTATGGAAACAACGATTCCTTGTCACCAAGTTTAATGGAAATGTATCTGGTTCGTCTTGAAGACAATTTAATGTACATAAAGAGAATTACTGAAATCATTTGGAAATTTTGTAACTACAAGAGCAAAAAACAAATCATTTTAAATTATCACAAAGTGTTTAATGTTTTTATCATACTCGGCTGAAAACCGAATACAATAGGATTGTACAGGGTGGTTCAGATAAGTTATGCTGTGACTGCCGCGGAGCAGCAAAATCACATTAGATCCTAACAAACTGCGTAAAATACAATATTGCTCAAGAATTTCAAAACAGTTGAAAATCTTGTCATTGTCGAAATGCTGAACAAAAGCAACCTCTACACGAACTTAGGTGTAAAGTAATTGTAAGAGAAGATGCAAATGGAATTATGGTACTATAAAATGACAAAATGCTCATATGGAAACGTAACGAGCGTGTAGGATCACATTTATTGGTGCAGCACAGGACGTTCGTTAATAATGAAATTTTTGAAATAACAAAGTTTCCGATTGTGTAATGCTGTGCGCTCGATACAAATATGCAGAGCACACAAAAGGAAATATTAACTAATAGTATCGGAGTGTCAAATAAATACAGAAATCATGAAGCACAATTGTTTTAAAAGTTTCGAAATAAACAATCCATGTAATTGGCTTGTTGAAGGTGAAATTTCAATGTTATACTCAAACATTAGAAGATACACAGATACTAAGATCTGAAAAGGAATTTATAGTAGAAACAAACGAACTTGTCCAGTTATATTCGCAAACTTCTCAATTTTGCTATTGTGATAATAGTTAACAAAAGAAATAGAAAGTGATAGGTATCTTTATAAATTCAATATAAATTAATTATAATTAGATGGAATTAAGAAAATGAAAACAAAGCTTATATATCTTCGGGAATAATAGAAAAACTTGAAATGTTTAGAAATAAATAAAAAATATCGAAATGAATTTGTTAATAAGTGAATTTTAATTGAAAATTTTAATTATTAATTTATTTTGTGTAAATCCCTGCTGTCAAGAATTTTTTATAAATCTTTTATCACTTTCGTGCGGTTTTACGGTTCTTGCTATTATTAAATTATCAATTATTGCTGAATAATCGATTGCAGGATTAACGGTTACTTCTGATCGATTTTAAAATAACAGACTATAAATTGCTTAATTACCTGATATAATTGATTATTAATTATCTGCTACCTGATGTCTGTTTTTTTCTATTAATTTGATAATCGTCTAATAAAAACTTTTAATAGTTTAATATGTTAGTATTAGTCATCAATAATAAAGAGGTTTTATCTTTTCGAAAGTAGCAACAAAAGTGTTAATTTTATAAGTATGCATTCTAATTAAAATAAGTAAAATAACGAAATTTCAGATATTTTAGTGTCTAAATAAGTAATTTTAAGTGAGAGTTGTACTTTTCACTACCATATATTACTATTATTGGTAAATTTTACTTCACTATTTCATAAATAACAGTAACTATATTTAATTCCTATTTTTATTGCTAATTATTTAGTTTAATAAAAAAAAACCATTTAGCATAAGATTTAATAATAAGAAAATGTTATACTCCAAACTTCAACAAACGCAATATTTAAAGAAAAAGAATAATGAAGTAAGAAAAAGAATACTCATTGCTTAAAATGAAAAATTATTAAAACTTATAGCTACGTCTGCAGAATTATCAATTTAGTATTATATATCATTCAAGATATAAGGAGAAAATCGTGAAGATTAAATTGAAAAATAAAACAAACTTTCTTCGGGCACAAGATCTTAATCCAGCAGCTATATCTATCAACTTTAATAAACTCCTACCAGTGCAGAAAATCAGCAAGTGACAATTATTTTAAAATAACTTTGAGAAATAAAAGTTTATTCTTTGTTTATTTGATGGGTTTAACCAATACGTTTAAACAAAAAACAAAAGAACAAATAATTCATGAAGTAAGTCGATATTTATTTCCTAATACTTACTGCTAATCCTAAGAGAATCTTCCAGTACCTAGTTGTAGCTGTAGCACACAAGATCCTGAGAAAATTTGGCAATAGCCATATTTTTGTTTACAAGGAATAAATGAAGAGCAAGGGATCACAACGGAAAAAAGTCGGTTGGAGTAGTTGTGAAGTTTTCTGTTTATTTATTTATTTATTTACTCATTGAAATGAGTTTGTAAAGTTAAAGTTTTATTACAAACGATAATTAAAAAATCAGTTATGTACAGTCATCCACAAAAGTAATGTCTGAGTTTTTGTAACATTTTTTTACCTTCGTGCAACAGGCTGAGAAATACATTTCTAAGACAATAAGTAAAATCAAGACGTTAAGAGCAGGTAGCAAACTGGAAGCATTGATGCGTAAGTATTTTATTCTGAAATGCATTTTGGTTATTACGTGGATTTTCAGATGTAATGTGAGAAACATATTATTTATTTATATACACAATTTACAAACGAATTTTATATTAGTTCTTGTTGGACGGATAATTCTAGTCTGAAGTGTTAACTTTTTATTTTCTTATCTGCGTTAATGTCTACAACCTTTGCAAGTGTGCGCCTCTGGATAATAGAAGAAATTTCCTAAGTATTTACAGTCACTACAATACTTTTTTATTTACCTTATTGGTTATTGACCTAGAAATTAAGAAATTAACAGCGACGGATCAATAATGGCTGTGTTTATTCATTAAGAAATATTAATTCCTAGCTAAAGCAAACAGTTGGCATATTATTTTCTGTCTCCTTTAAATAGTTCTGTCGTTAGTTTATTTAGTTGTCTCTCTTTTAAACAAATCCTAGTGTAATTACTAGTTTTACTTGCGTTCTTTTGTAAGTATTAAATCGAATTTATGGTAAACCTTCAGTTTACCTGGCTATAGCTGGAATATTACTTTTGTGGATGACTGTAAGTGCCATTTAACACAATTTGGATACATAGGGTTTGTTGTTTGGCATAAAACAAAATTTACAGTTGATTAGAAGACATTGAAAGTTTCCCTTTGTACCTTGTTTATTTAAGAACAATTTTATTACATAAAAGTGTTGCAATTACAATCTGTCTTACTGTCAATTTTGAAGTAATAAGAATTCTAAGAATACTAACAATTACTGCAGTATCTGACAAGGCCAGAAATTGCTACAGAAGTCCAGTTTATTAAATAGGATAACTTAATTTGTTTATAATTCAGGTACAGTTAGTTCATTTAATAATGCAACTATTAAATAATTAAATTTTATTAAATTATATAGGTAAGAAAATAATATAAGAAGAAGGCCGATTAACAATGTAGCAACTATAGAAAACAAAAATACTGACACTAGAAAAAGAATACTACTTCTTTGGGGCTGTTTTTCTGTCTAGACGAACTGTGAAAGTTAATGTAAGAACATTACAAATTGTTATACTTACGACATAAATAGATTTTCTATTGCGAGAAATTCTAAATATGCCTCTCAGACTAAACCTAAATTAGTCGTTACTAATCTTACACTATTTAATCTTAGCTAACTACATGTTATAAGAAGAATAGAAAAATATGAATTAAAGAAAATTCTGCGTCATTAATGTTGGTTGCTCTTGATTTTCAGAATTAAATTAATTAAATTAAATATTTTAGAATCTTATTTATTTAAGATTATGTCTACGCATAAATAAAGTAGTAGAAGAAAATGTTGAACATGTATATATGAGGTACCTACAAGCGTCATTAATATACACAAATTATTTTAATTAACCTTTGAATATTTATAGCGGCAATAAATAACTTCTGCAACAGGTAATTAATAAAACTAATATTTGTTCTTTAAATTAAGCAACAAAGGAATACATTGCAATTTAAGTATTTTTTTCTGTTAATATAAGTTTCATTTCGAGTTTAATATTCCATAAAACAAATACAGAACTAAAAAAAGAAAACGTTGTTTCTTTACTGTTTATTTAAGATGACAACGCTTTTAGCGATAGGAGTTTTAGCCCATCAAGAGTAGACTACGTTACTGCACAGCTGTAGTAAAGACCGGATCCACTACACAATCCGAGATTAAATCTCCTCCGCATAATCAGATAGCCGATATAAACATAATCAGATATATTAGGATTCCCTATCGATTCTCGTTCTTTACCTAAAGACTTTTCGTACTTAATAACTTGTGTATGCTTGGTTATACATGACAGACCACACGCAAAACTTAATCCAAATTTCTATAAATGGAATTAACTTTTTTTATCATTTGGAAGATAAGAAAGTCATGCATTTCAATAATCAAATTTTAAATTAAACAAATTTTAAGTACCGTTTTTTCTCAGAAAGCCTTTGTTATTTAAAAAAAAATCAGTAATTCATACACCCACTAATTCTTCTCACGCTTTAGAATGTAAAACAGAAAAAATACTTAAATTTTGACTGCACACAAATCATTAATTACCTACTTTTCACAAGTCAGGTTGTTTGTCAAGAAGTTAATTCCGTTTCTAAAAAAGTGACGTTAATTTTGACTTGCCTGTAAAAACATTTGAAGTTGACCTCATATTAAGAGTACCTAGTATGTTTATTGTTCCTTTTTTCATTATTTACCTTCCATTAAGATTCTTTCAACTAATATAAGCAAACGCTTTTTAATTTATTTATTATATTTTAATACATATTTACAAAAAAAATTAATGATTGCATTTATAAACAAGTATCTCAAGCTACTTGTATTAAATTTTGTTCGGTGTAATAGAATTTTTTTAGGTAATTCAACTTTTTTGTTTTAATTTCAATTTTGTAGCAATAATAAAACCAACAAAACCAAATAATGCGTTTCTGTTTTTCATTGTATTTTGTTCCTGGTAAAAAATTTGAATAATAAAAAACACTATATTACGTTATATTACAACGCAATTTTAATTATTTTTCGCTCTATTAAACATTCAATACCTTGTAAAGGTTTCATATGAGGGTCATTTCCTAAAAAAAGGCTTTTACCACATATTGCGTGCCCTAATTGTGGGCAAAACACTATTTTTTCTAATTTTTTGACAATGATAATACAATAGAAAAAAAGTAATTTGCGGTAGGTATTTCTTAAACTTGTAAATGGATATGTTTGCGATGAAAATAACCTTTACTGCAAATTAGGTAATTTCACTTGCGATTAGATTCTTTGTTGAGTAGCTAGTTGCGAAATAGTAAAATATCATAACCTATAAGATGTGAACTTTTGTTATGTTTATATAAACACTGAAATGCATTGTTTATTGCAAAAGTTGTTTTTTCTCTTTTCATGCTTGATTCTTAACTTTTTATTATTTATTGGAGCAAAATTAGCAAATTTCTAGACTTTTAAGAAAGTCTACAAAGATATTGATGGAGATATGCTCCTCTTAAAAATAATAAATTATTGAGTTTTTCAAAAGTCTAGTTAAACTTAAAGTTTGTTAGTTAGAACTAATAGCAATATAGACATGGCTATACTAAAAGTGGTTCTTTAAATCTTGAAAGTCAACTGAGAATATTAATATTTAGTTAATCTGACAATAAGATTTCCAAATCTGTAGTAATAAGCCAAACATTTTTGAACATGGTTTGCTTTTTGCCAAACCGTTTTGGATTAAATAACCCTCTTCATCCTCTTCTTAATGAATAAAAAAATGTAGGATGCAATCTTGCTATTATTAATCTTTTAACTTTGTTCCATTGTTCTTTTTTCTATTTCTATCTTTAAAACTTCTTCGACTTTGAATTTTTCAATAGATTTAGTAGGTTGGTAGGTTCGAATCCAAGGTTAGATATACTGTAGCTGATTGTTTACTGACTTTTTTTTACATATTTGTACGCACAATTACCGCTTTTAAAATATGTATTAGTATCGGTGCTATTCATTTTTATTGCTTGCTTTGCATGATTCGATAGATAAAGTACAAAAGTAGCCTTGAGAATGCGCAATTATATTGTAGTTACCTTGGTTTTAACAAACATACATCACCAAACGCAAATCTATCCATAAATCTATAAATAACCTCTTCAGAATGTAGTGCAATGTTTTCAGCCTGAACGAACAAGGGTAGAAATTGAGATATAAGCTGTACTCGAGTGCAGTATATCTAGATAGATTTAGTACTAGGTGTAATGATTTCTCCTCATCTTTGTTATCAAAACGTGACACCACGGAAAAGTCTGTTGTAGAAGTCCTTCTGTTTGTAGGATGATGGCTAAAAGAAGTATTTTCAAAATTTGTTTGCACTTTGGCACTTACCCATAGTACCGTGTGGTAGTGTGCTAGTCACAATTGCGAAATAATAATAATTCTGATTTTTTGGTTCTTTAGCCGGTTTGGAAATGTTTTATTATCTACCACCTAAAATTGTTAAAGCTTCTCCATACGTTTTTCTTCTGGTTGCTGACCTGTTTGTTGCATCTGCTGATAAATCCAAGAGATTAGCTGTAGCTTTTGGCGCCGATACATCTAATTATTGCCTAGGAGTACTGCTTGTTAAACCTGAAGAGTTAGATTTTTTTTAATGCTATGATCTAGTGTTTTTATCTTGCCTTGCTTTTACAAACTTTTCATCATCAAAGCCAATTCATTTAAAAGAAGCCATACGCCATTTAAATGAACAACTAGGGAAAGAATCTTCTTAAACTTTAGTTCATCAAAATCTCAATGTTAATACAAAAGACGTGTCCTTAAGCCTGTCCTTAAATACCATAACACGATTTTATCTTGGTGCGTTACCAAGCTTATAAAATACGTTTTATGATGTTTATGAAATGCAGCAATAGCAATTTTGATATCCAGATTTGATTGTTTAGAAAGCTTTGAAGAAGGAGATACTTAAATGAAAATTTTGAGCCAGATCGTTGGTTCTCGTCATTGACATAGAATCCACGAAGCGGGTTGATTAGCCCAAGAGCTGTCAATGAAGAAATTTTAAATAAGTTGTTAATGAGAAATTTGTTTTAAAAGCCACTACTGAAAATTAGTTCCAAAATGAAACTAGAAATACTGTACAAATTTTCCAAAAACAAAGAAGAAGAGAAGAGGTCGTTGGTTAAAAAAAAGGTAAGACGACAATAAACGAAAAGATCTAAAGATAAACATTCTTCAGAAGCTTTTGGTTTTGCATCAAATCGAGTCATTAGAAAAGTGACAGATTCATTTTGGGTTTCATCATTGTATGTTAGTCTGGTAAAAAAATTAATTGAAAATAATGAGCCAAAATCTTAACAAAAAAAAAGAATTTAGGAGAATGTCACCGTTAGAAGACTGAATTGAATCTATGATAGCAACGAGACAGATTCTCAACTGACCTGTATAGACAATGAAGAAGATACCAGGACATCAGGTGTGAAGGCCAATTTTTAATCCTGATTTACATGTTCAGTTTTTTTTTTTCTTTTCGAGGATTAACATGGAAAGAATAGTCTGTTTAAGACTAGGTTATTTTATAAAAGCAATGACTCCTGTGTCATTGCACTTTTTTTGTGTCGAATCATCACTGTCTTGATTTTCTCTTTTTTCCATGTAAGGTTGTTGAATCTGTCCAAAATGTTATTTACTATTAAAAATATTTTAGATAATACCATTGTAATAAAATATTAAAACATTTTTGCTTAAAAATCCGCTATCTCTATTATTGAGGCTATGATCAGGCCTCGTTTTATAACTCTCATTTTCTATTCATTTTTGTGTTTCTCATTCAGCTAATAAATATTAATAAACTTGTAGTTATAATCTTTACAATACAGGTAAACATTTATTTATTTATAATTCCCTATAATTTAAACAAAACTACTACATCGTTCATGCTTCGGTAGTAAATGGATAATTTCTGAATTAGCTGCGTATGTTAACTAGCGCCCACAAGAATTTGTAACGCAGGTGCTGACAAAGTTAATGAGATAAATGACTTGCTCAACTCGAGTAGCTCTGGGATTAGGCTAGTTCAGACGTAATCGCAATAAATTCGTTTGTTTTAACGGTTTTTAATTCTTCAGATAAAATTCAAACATTCAACAAGAACATTTTGTTATGAATTATGTATCTTTAACTTTCGTCTTTTGTACTTGTTTATGTAGGAAATAACACACTTGGGTTTAATCTGGGTTCTAATCTTAATACTCGACTATAGTCGGGTAAGTTTAAAGTAACATTAAGAGCACTCTCGTTGTATTTTCATCTTATTGCCTAAATGACTTTTAAGGGCTTTATGCTTTAAGGAGTTAACAAGGTTTATGAATAAAACTACCGTTGTTGTTAGAATAAATTCTAGCTTGTATTAACAGCGCATGCACAATATTTGAAATAGAATCGTTAATTATTTTCTCTCTGATAGATGAAATTAATCCAAGACTTTGCTATAGTTGATTGCATAGCACCTGGCCGGTGGCCGCTTATGAGAATGGTCGGACGCGCCGCAAGTTCAAGGGTGAAGGCAGACTGGACAGAGTTCTCATGACATTTCCACGCGTGATGAACCCGCGACATGAAAGTACATTAATCTGTGTTGTAATTAACACTGCTCTCATTTATTAAATCTAGCTGGCCCGTGGTCGGCGCACATGACACGGCCGTGGGACGCCTTTGCCTTACCTTCTTCGTGAGACCCGCACATTCTCATCATGCAAAAAGTCAACGTTCTGTATGTTGAGTATCCGTAAAAAACCGTTAATTGTTGAACTTCATTAAACAAAAATCACGATACATCACTTGTTAACAAAAAAAATAAAGAGTAATTTAAAATAAGAATTCCGGGGAAAAATTCTTAATGCGGAAAAATGTATGTCCACTTGCACTTGCACTTGCACTTGCACTTGCACCCTAGTTGACATAACTAAATCCCGTTATATTCAGTATTATGGGAATTCTTAATTCCTTAACAATAAAAAAAATTATCATAAAGAAGTGGTAGAGAATTCAATTTTACAGCCGAGGGCAATTTATTCTAAACGTATTATGGGGGTTTTCCGTCAAGTATTCTTTTGTTGAAAGTAAACCTTTGATACGATTGAAGAGAGAATATTTTAGAAAAAATTTCCTCTCCACTTTTACTTATTTAAGGAGATATAGGACATTTTTTTATTTAAACATTTCGTTTTAACTTAATGTTGTCAGAACATGAAAGATAATAATTAGTGGTCGCCATCTATTGATTATTATGTTAAATATCGCATTACTAACTCTATTACAGCAAAGACACCAGAGGCACAATGTCATACGTCAATTATTCAAATTGTGTTACCCTGTTGTGCTAAAGAGAAACAATAAGAACAAATAAACTGAAACTCTGATCAATAGAAAACTTTCTGTTTCAATCAGGCAGCAGTTCTAATGTTTATTAAAGGTAGTGTATTGAGACCATTCACGTTATTGACAGACATAAATAAACAAATTACGATAAGTATGAGACAGTCAAATCGTATCTATAACAACAGAAGTTTGTTTATTCAGATCAGTATGAGATCATCAAGAAGCAAGCAATACCTTGGAGAAGCTACTGTCATGTTAATCATTAAAAATGTTCTAGAAAAGTAAAAGCAGTGGAATTTTATAGAATAAATGTTACTAACCTTCAATGATTGAAAGTGAAAGAAGAACCTGATATAGAATTCAAGCCTCTACATAGACCGGAGATTCGATTTCATTTTCATATTATTTTTTTGGAGGTAGATTAATGTTTTGGCCTGAGTAACAGAGACTACAAAGAAATGGCAACAAATATCTCTCTGTTCAGAGTTAGGTACTAACACCTTCTTTATAATAAGTCTATTGTTCAAGTAATTCAAAAGGAAGAAATCTACTAGATTAGTTTCTGCTATGAGACAAGATAGAATTATTATATCTCTGATAAGTCAGTATCTTTAGACTGTATCATTTCAATGAAGAACTTTGTTTTTTAACTAGTCAAGGATAATTGACTGTTTTAACACATGTAATTTGAGCTTTTGGGAAGATTTTCCCAGTCTATTGATTCTTTTTCCAAAACATGTATTTATGTCAAAATAAGTTAAGTGTGATATCTTTGAACTTTATATAAAGACTCTAGGGTCGCTGACATTCTTGATTTAATAATTTGTCAATACTCTACTTAAACTTTTGACAATATTAGATTAATTGTGAATTATAGATGATTTTCACGCAACAAGATCATGCTCTAAGTTGATCTAGATTGCCTCCTCTTTACAAAATATACATTACCAGATCATACTCTGAAATGCAAAGAAACTCCAAATATTGCTTGATATCAGCCAGAGCAGACAAACATGCAATCGTTATGATTTCGCATTGGAAAATAGCAAAATGTAATGGCAGCACTTTTGTTCCAAAAGTACTCCTTGATCAAGAACTTTAAGAATTACATTACAATATTTCTTTGAGAATCCATAGTAGGTATCCCTATAATCATCATGGCATCGCTTTATTGTATTGCTAGTCCGTATGTCCTATAAATGTTCTGGTATATCAAATCAAATGTTTCCGTAGCTTCTTATGTAGTTTCTTTGAGTGAGATCCTAATCCTAGGAACGTTTTTGAATAAATTGACTTGGACACTCGCGGACCTAGTTACCTTTTTAGTGAAAAATTTTTGAGTGGAACTACCTGGTACATTCTTCAAAGTGTTTCTTTAAACGGCAAAACGGTTTTGTTGAGTAATTACAAATTACGGTACTCAAATACATGCAGTTAGGTGACATCAGATATAGTACGTGTTGCGTTTGAATTTGAGCATTTTGGTCTAGACATTTCAAACTTTTGCCAAAGTAAATCTTGAATGAATACACATTTAGCACTTTAAAAATTGAGTATCTCGAGAAAACAAACAAAATTAAATTTGTAAACACTTCCCTTCTCTCTATTATTAGTATTTTAGATTGTGATGTCTCGGTTTACCAATTTAGATTTAGCAAACATCTCTTGAGAACAAAGAATTATGTTTGCTCAAATTTTGCTATGAAAAGATTTTTATCGTTTCCTGAGATGTCAGAACTCTAGGATTCGAAGGCACACTTACTCGCAGAAAAATTGGAAATTAAACGTCGCTTTTCCAAAGTTAGTTATCTTATTTTTGTTGTGTGTATTATAGGAAACTATTTAGATTTCTATCGTTGGCATCAAAACCAACTAGGTATTTCAGTTAGGAGAATTCACGCCTACGCCTCATCTTTGCAGAAAAACGAAAAACAATCGCAAAAATACATAACATGTCTTTACTGTCTTTCACTATACTTATTTGTTGCAGATAAATTTGGCTTACAAAATAGCGAATTTTTAGTGAATATCTAGTAAACCATGGATTTTTTTAAGAAACTGAAACCTATAAATTGATTTCCAAAATAAGAAAGTTTTTCTGATTTAGCCCACTTGGTATATCTTATATTTTACAAGATTCCCATCATCCAAGTAAGCTAAATTAAAACAAGTCAGTAAAGTTGAGCAAAAAATTAAAATCAAATCGAGATCATTTTGTACAAATGACTGAAAATGGGAAGATAATATTACAATGAACCAAAAAGTAAAACTAAAAGAAAGTAATCATTTATTTTAAAAGATATTCCATTTGTTATTATTTTTATGTAGAATGTAGATATTTTGAAAACAATTGAAGTTAATTCTTTCTTTAGTAGTCTTTATAAAGATCTCAAATCGTTTGTTGCTAACAAACAAACAATCAGCTGAAACAGTTATTATATTTTCCTTTTTGCTATCATGCATAACAGTCAAAATTCAGATATTACTAAATGACTAATATTAATAAACCGAAATGATCCTTCTCTCCCTTGCTAGCGTGCTAAATTAAGCGTTGGCTGAATACAAGAACAAATAAGTAATAGTAGCAGCTTTAAGTGACTAAAAGGGAACTATTATGTAAGAGAATGATTCACTAACTCTTTATATACATAGTAGAACTCAACTGTGTTTAATTGATTATAAAAGGTATCATTTTTTTAATACAAAGAAAAATCTATAAATATAACAATAACATAACAAATTCAAAAAAAACATCACAGTTAAGAGAGACATAAAAATTCTTATCACATACAGAAACAGCATATTATATTTAGCATCTTTGCTAAAGTGAGCGAAGGATCAGAATAAAACGAATATATAGAAGTTGGGCTGCGACGTAAAGGTCCAATGCATATCAATAGACTCGGCGCGTTGTCCCGATCAAGTAGAGCAAAGATGAGGATATCGGACAATCGAAGAGTGCTTTATTAAATCCGTCTGGAGCTATTGTGCGATACCTATCTAATCGCGTAAGCATCGCGCCTGCCTCCCTCGAGATTGGCAGCAATTTCCGGATACATGTCAGAGTGAGGAAATTGTGCACTGCAAACAATCGCACTATTATGCTCATTCATCAGGGTCAATTCGATGCTTTCTAAATATTTACTTCCATAAATCTCTAATATTCTCCATCTTCTCCTTTTTAAAAACACTTTTATTAGTAACACCAATCTTGACGTTAATAACTTCAAGCGTTACTTAAGATAAATTGATTTTTTTCGTCGGAAAGTTAATTAATATTATTAAAGATTTTCGTTACAAATTAATATACGACTTTCATTTATTTTTATTTTTTCTACTTTAATAGCACTTTAAATTATTACTTTTCATACTGTTAATTCTGCAGTAGATTTAGAAACCAAGATTAAGTTCAACCTACAAAAGTTACAGAAGAGCAAACAGGTTTTCTTTTATAAATAAAATCAAACTATGTCATTTTTAATATTGCCAATTAAAATAAACATCAACGTTTAAAAAAGGAAGACTTTTAAACTAAAGTTATATTTTTTAATTATGTAAACACACACTTTAAGTAGATAGATCTAAGCATAACCTGCTCTATACTCGTAAATTTGATAAAATTAACATAAAAACAACACTTAAATGATTTACATTTGACTTAATGAATATTAAAATTGAAACTTTAAATATTTTATCAGCCGTAAATGAAAAAATAAATTTTTACTCTAAACACTGGTGGAAATAAAAAATTTCAACTGTTTTATTGACATGTTTATGCCTTGATTAACTATACACTAAACAGAGGCGTATTCGTATTTTTTTTTCTTTATCTTATTTGAGTATACACTTATTGAATGGTACATTCAAAATTGAAATTATTTTTCACACTTGAATGATATTAGAACAGTTCATATCTTTCCTACTATTGATAGCATACAACAAAATTGCTAGAAACTGATAGAAGCCAAAAAGCAAAAGGTATATTGTCTCCTACCAAAAAGGTCTGAAAGAAACTTCAAAAAATTTCATACGAAAAATCCATCTAGATGTGGACTTGGAAATAGAATTCCAACCTAAATACTAAGTTAGTATGACATCTCATGTTAAATGCGGAGTCGTTTTTGATATTTGATATCATTAGTTCAATCATCATCAAATTTCGAAAACAATTGTTTTTGAGACTAGACTAGAGATCTAATTCTTCATCAAAGTTGTAAGTACGCCATTAAAACGTCATAATACATACAGATTAAATGGCATTAATGTAAAGTTTGCAGTCACATGTAAAATCGCCTTCGAAAGGTCTACAAGACGAAGAAAACTACCTTTCCAATAGATGGGTTGTTTACTTGACAATACTTTGCTTACAATACAAGGTTATTTTTACTCTCCTTATATACGGTTTCATAGCGCTACCATTAGAAAAATAGTATGTAAGACCAAAGAAAATATTTTTTAGCGATTCCCAAATAAAACAGAGCATACAGTGAGGAAATATATAGGCAAAACAATTGGTATTCTTAAAATGAGTAAAATCAGGGAAAACGGCACAAAGTCAGCATCAATTCAGTCTTAGGCCAAAATCATTATTAGACGAATATCTTATTTTTGTCTGATATATTTTGATATTGTTCTACCGCCTTTGCACAGTATTCACTGAGTATAGTTAATTAGTTTATTTATATAGTGTCTCTGCAAGGAATGAGAGTATTAACACATATATCAGATAGGTAATTATGCCGTATTATCATGTATTACTTGAACATATCACCTTAAGAATAAATAACATAGATTTGATAAACATCCTTGGATTCTAAAGATACCGACAAAGAAAGATCTAAAAACAGTCACGGTCAAATTGGATAGTGTGTTTTGATGATTTGGCGTCGAGTTGCATATGAATCTATCAGTTAGTTTTGTAAACATTTCTATAGAAGTCAATTTTATAATTTTATACCTTAACACTATGCGCTTCACTGACTATCTGTTCGTGGTTTCTAATTTTCTGAACGTCAAACGAAATTAGTGGAACTCATTTGTAAATAATTTCTTTATTTTTCTTCACTGTCTAGAAATTCACAGCTTGACTTGATATTCAAGTTATTTTATTCGACTTGACTTGTAATCAATTGAGACTTAACTTGAAAATACGACTTTGTAAGCGTGCTCGGGTACAAAGTAAAGAAATAGACGACCTGAGTTTAGCTTATGAGCTCAGCTAAATCAAGGCATTAGTTTCTTGACTTCCAGACAAACACATTTTACTAAAGGGAATTTAATTAATTTGAATTACTATTAATCGCGCGTCTATGGGCAATTATTCATGGCCTCCACGGCCACGTACATGAACTTACAAGCAAAATGGTTTGTTATCAAGTCAAGTCGAGTAGTGAATCTTTGAAGAGTTCGATTTTCAAGTCAAGCCATTTAAAAAAAATCTCAAGCTACTTGACTTGATGAATCCCTAACTGTTTCAGAATAATCCTTAAGCGTTTATAGTTCTAAATGATAGAAGTTTTGTGACTTTTGATTGAGGTGTCAATAGGCCTAGAACTATGCTTGAGATTCTACTGTAGCAATTCGAGCAATAGACCGTTGTTTTAAATGTGGCCGATTTAAGAAGACTTTGGTGCTCAGCAAGTTTTGACCGTGGAATATTGGATTGGTTCATATTAAGATTTGTGCACTAATTTTTCCCACCATCGAATCGACCACTAATACCAATACTTATACAATCAAAAAGGGCAGAAAACAATATTGACTGACTACGGAGATGAGAGGAGTAATGCCTAATGTAATACTAACAATTCTGTAGAGCATTTTGTTTCTATAGTTTATGTCGTTTTAGAATAACTGGAAAAATAAGAAACATTAGTCAAACTTTGATTTGGAAATTTTATTCGGAAATGGATGGAGCATATAATACACACTTGTACAATAAATAAATACCTATAGTAATAATCATATGTAAAAATTCCATCCCAAGGCTGCACTTTATTTCAGATAAGTTTACTCACCGTCGCATCGGATTTACGGTTTTCTAATTTTATAAATATACCTAAGACTAAGTATTTTTTAATGTACGAAGATTAGAATTTTTACTAGCAACTTATAACGTACTATTCTTTTGACTTTGAGCTTATAGCTCTCTTACAGTGTGGAATAAATTTTAGGCATAGTCTAGACCAAAACAGACTGAAAGGAAAGGAGCTCAAGAAGTTTTTTTAGTTACGAAGATGACTTAATTGCAAAAACTGATTTATATTTGAACTGTTATCTAAAAACAGGGAGGCACTTCTAGGATATTGTTTGATTTGAGCTTCAGTTGCTTTTGATTTTGCCAGTTCTTGATGAATCATGTTATTTAGATTGATAGTACAAGTATACTAATTCATTATTTTCAAAGGATTAACAAAAGTATTAATCAATAAATTGCAGGAGTTTAATAAAACATTTTGCTTCTTTCATGAATAGAAAAATTGAATTTCCTTTGTTAATTCTGGAATCTTTCTACTCAAAACATGGTGGTTGCTTTTTCCATTTTTATTTTGAGTTTAGGTCTTTTTTTATTAAGATAATTTTTGTTGTATACACCTATTACCTATTTACAATGATTTTTTGGCCCAGAAAACTGTTCACTTCACTTCTCAGTAGTTAGAAAATTTCTTATTGGAAGTTTTGTCCCAAATATTTAATATTAGTTTAGGTCTAGAAATATTTTAGCAGTTTGGCTACAACTTATCAAATATATTAGGTCCACTAGCTATTTGGTTTTGAAACAGCTAGTCATCGCGATGAACTTTCTTAATACCTTTATTAAAAAATTTTTTCTGTTTTTGACAGATAAAATCAATGAATTTCTTTCTTACTGAATGACCTCTGTATTTTTCTCTGTTTACATAGAACAGTAATACTATTAGCATTTTTATTATTTGTATAAAAATGCCAATTCGTGACTCATCCTGATGGTCAATCTATAGCCAATCAATTAACAGCTGATTTTAAAATAACTATTTCTTTAACGAAAAGAAATAAAATGTATAAATACAACTAAATAAATAGTGAGGTTAGTTATTAGATGCACAGCACTTTTGGAAAGCTTTCTAAAGCCATCCCTGGTTTTTATATAGTTAGTAATCTCAAACTTGAAATTATTATTTTCTTTCTTGATTTCTAAAATATAAATAATCCCAGTTCTGGTAATTTATTAGTTTAAAAAGACAAGAAACACCAAAATGTAAATTAAAAATGATTCTGAAAGTTAGGTTAGGTTGTTAAAATAAATCAAAGATAAGTAAACTTATATCTAAAAAAATAAGTTTCCTGGGTAATAAATAAACATCTTTAATAATTTATGAATTACTACATAATACGAATGCTAGAGTTATTAGTTATCACCTTTAATATATTTTCAACATTTTTTAAGAGTTTAAATAAAAAAATAAATAAAGAATTATCTCATCACTACTGTAAATATTTGTTAAACGAAATTATATATGCATTTTTATAACAAAATTGGGGTCAATATTCTAAAATAACTTCATTACGTTTTATACCACATGTATACGAGGACCATTCAAAATGTTACATTTACAATTATTTCAGAAAGCAGTTTTTAGCAATATGTAAGAAGATTTAAGTAACAACTAATAAAAGATTTTTTTATTTTTATCAGATAACATTCAAATTCATAAAAATTCTCAAGATAATTTTCCAAAAATGAAACACTAACTAAGTAATCTCAGTTGTGTATCTTCTTAACAATAAATAAATGTAGATTTAAATACACATCTTAAAAGGATTAATATTTCATATAGATTAACCCTCGTAATTTCCATATCAAACCTGCTTCGATTGCTTTTTTTCTCTATGTTATCTTGAAGTCAAAACAAACTTGCAAACAGTAATTGATATAAATTACGTGCGAGGATTTGTTATTGCAAGGTATATATTTCATCCTACTTTTTTATCCTAATAACATATCCACCTTATCTAAAATAATAAATACATATTTGATAAGAAGGGTAAAGCTTTTATAATTCCTCAAATCGTCTTTTTCAAAATCAAATCCAAATATTATTATTAAGAACCTTCTCTTATATCAGGTTTATGTTTAAAATTGGAGGGTGTGGATGTCGAAATTTTCTAACATATTCATGAGAAATCTGGTAAAAAGGAATAAGAAACAAGGTTGATTCTTACCCCCACAGAAATGTATCTAATATGAATATGATAGCAAAGAAACGGGGATCTGCTAATCAAAATGCATAGCTTATGCTTGTGGCACTCTTAGCGTAGGCCTAAACAACAAGAAGAAATTAAAATGAAACTCCATATCCGATAGCATTAATATATGCAGTTCGTGTCACCCCCCCCGAGATGCCGCGTGAATATTTTAATTTTTATAAGTATCGGGAAATACTGCGAATAGGTATGTAAAATTGTAATTTATTTTATTTTACACAGAATTCGATAGTAGATGTCGCATTTAATTTTAGCAATTAAAAAACAAATTAAAAAATTCCCCAGAACGTAACCTTCAAAATCTCCTAGGGACCGTACTAGTATAGTAATAGTCTTGAATGAATGTAAATACTTTTACTCGATGACTTTTCCCGAAGCATTAAGACTCCTTTTGCGAGGGGTCGAGTGTTTTAAAGAATAATCAGCTAACATACCCTCAGTAGAAAAAAATCAGACTTGCAAATTTCTGATTGCACCCTTCACAGCCCGTAAAGATATTAGCCTCTTACATTTACACCGTCACCCCTGCTACTGTTAAAACGTAACGCATTCAATTATTTTGCGAGAGAAAAATTACAGCAACAGTTGTACATACGCAGTAATTTCCATAAATCTTTTTTTGGAACAACTCTCTATCTTCTTTTAAAAACATTTTTCCTCATTTTCTGATTGTAATTTAGAAAAAGACGCGGTTTTTGTCATATCCTAATATTACTAGTATTGGTATTTTCATGATCCACAAACTTTGAAGCGTGAAACAAAAGTGTATTTACTCAACCATTTCAAACTGTTTTTTTTTGTTTCACGCTAGATTATTTGTCTTTAGCAAGCTATGTCAAAAATTTATTCTCACCACAATAAAAGAATACTTTCCTATTCAAGTTGCGGTTATTAAATGAATCTTTAAAAAATTTTATAATGGAATTTTGCAAGTTACGTTAGAAATTTCTACGGCGTACCTAAAAGACTAATAAGATAAACAGGAGGAATGGTTATATTAAACCCAAGAGAGAACACTTAAACTTAATAAAGTAGTTCGTTTTGTTTGCTAGAACCAAATATTGTCTATGAAATAAAAAGGACACCTGTTCTAACTTAAGTCAGTTCCAAGGAAGATGCCACTGATCGATATACTAATGTTGACACTATACGTCGTTCGGCTTCAGATTCCTTTGAAAAATAAATGATGAAATGCAGAATGTCTTTAAAAGGTTCCTTCGATATTTTTAGTAAGATTTTTGATCTTTGTTGATATACTTAATACGCGTCTACCGCACTTAAGATTACTCATTTGAAAGCTGAATATCTGTCCGTGTAAACAATCTCCTGCGAAAATGTTGTGCATGCTGTGTAGATTAGCGCCGAATGTAGCAGGAGCCGCTTAAAATATATGAGTTCGCTGTTGACCTACGTCTAAACGATGGGGTTTGGAGCCGCAGGAGTCGACATCCCGTGGCACGACAAGGGCCGCCTCGATATGCGATTCAATTACACGTGCATGCAACACCGAGGATCTTTATTCCCACCGGGTTTACCGTTTATTTTTAATTTTGTCAAGAAGTGTAGCCGACCCGCGGAGCGAGTATACTTAATCTTCTATTCTGACCTAAGGTAGTCGAGATGAAGAGAGTGTGGTACCGCGAGGATGTCTGATGATGAAGTCGACAAAAACCGGTTGGTTGCAAGCGTAGACTCGGGCTATTTTGAATTATCTTCTGTGAAGTTTACAAACAACAATAATGACAACAACATCAGCCGGCGAGAAACGCTGGCGGCGAACCGAGTACATGCACCAGGTCTCAGGTGGGTTAGAAACAAACTTAGATTGCTGCGTGAAGGGGCGGTCGGCGAGCGGCTGGACGTTTTGGAAGTCCCCGAGGGCCGCTCGACCGGACAGCACGTGTCCAACGGCCAATATCACGTGGCAGTCCCGATGCAAATGAGCAACAAGTGGCCGAACCAACTTACCGATAGTACGGGAAGGCCTGCGGCATATGCAGGTCCATAGGGGCTGCTGGATGATGCGCCGAACCATATCCGTGGTGTTCGGTGGTTTGCATCATGCCGCCAGCGGCGGCCGCTGCAGCAGCTGCGGCCGCCGAGTGATGATGGCCCAGAACTGCCGCCCAGGGCGAGGACGCAAACCCTCCCGGATGATCCAGCTCGAAGCCGCGGGACACACTCGAGTGCATGTATTAAAACAACCACAACACCTCACCACAGCATTGCACCCGCGGCGTGCACGTGTGACAGCGAGCGCGGACACTCGGCCATTGATCGCCAGGATGCTGAATGACTGAAGGATCCACCGGAGGCGGAGTTGCGGGGCCGCGTGCGTGCCCCCAGAGCCACGTGATCAGGCAGGCGGCTCTCTTCGAGGCCTGGTCCTACCCCCGATCGCAGTTCGCGGTACTCCCACTCAAGGCGGCACTCACCTGCACTTCGCGTTCTGATACGTCATAACTACATTAGAGCGGTGGTGAAGTTAATACCGTATGCGCCAAGTCGCACTACCTATACGAGGTTAGTGAGTAGTGGTTTCGTCGGTGACAACCACACTTCGATCGATAAAAAGAAAAAACTTCATGCTACTCATATTTTCTGTATGTAACATCGAACGTGTTAAAAATTCGTTAAGGACGTTGCCCTCTTTAGTCTCTATCATCTGATGAGGGCTACAATACTGTTTTAACCTAATTAATCCACCTAAATATCACGAATGTCCTTGACATGTTGGGGGAGTTCTTTAAATCTTCGACCCAAGGGAGCGCATTACCCTAGTAGCAACTTCATGTAAGGGATGTTCGCATAAGTTCGACCCCACAACCGTATCTAAACCATAATAAAATTTATATTTAAAAAACTTCTACACATTTCGTAATTGAACGCCTTTAATAAATTTTTGTTTTTATGACTTTCTTTAGAGAAAAAATTTCGATTACAGTTATTGAATTTATTCGTTTTTTATTTACCAATTACGTAAAACGTAAAAAATCTATTGTTTTTTTTAATGTTAACACTTCATTTATATATAAAAAAATATGTAAATGGCCGGTTAAAGAATAAAGATTCCTTCGTTGATATCTAATTCAATGTGTACCTGTGGTCAAAATGTAATGTGACTCCATATGAATTACTTCTTTTCTTCATCATAGAATATAGTTGTTTCAGTGTTTTGGGTACAGGAAACAAGACACTATCTTGATGTCTGCAACCATAAAGCACGTCTACGTGTACCAACTTGAGTTATTTATACGTTGGGTACGATGCTTCTTTCATTCACTTTTCCAAAATATGAATCGAGCATAGTGCGTGACTTGCATGTCGAATAGTAGTGCACTCTGTGAATACAGATGGATTTTCTAGAGGAATAACAACGTATAATAATAGTAATAATCCATATGAGTTGCTATGCAACCCTTAAAATAATCTTGATAATTACATATACAGCAAATTTAAATTTGCTACGATTTTCCAATGACGAATATTGATGGAAGAATCAAAATTAAGACTTTTCTACCCATTTTTAGGTTAATTAAGAAATATTCACTATTTTCTTATTTTTTAAAAAGAAAAATGCTTGTCAAATAAATTATGAATAATTAAATCTTCATTAGGGTAAGTCCGGGAAAGTTCGAGCATTTTTTGAGAAAAATGAGATAACTTCGCTTCTGATAATAAACAAATATGTACAAAAAACTAAACGAAAATATTTTAATTTTTGTCAAAAAACGTAAACAACACAAATGGTCAGTCTGTCCCGTATACATGAGTGAGAGCGACCACTTGCTACAAATGAGATCGACCTAAGAAAACAAAACGAAAAGAAAGCTGAAAAGTCGCAAATGTTACCAAATGTCGAGCATTCTTCATGATACCAGCGGCTGCAGATCATGCATTTGGTCCTGTGGTCCTTTCTTGCTGTTTTAAAGTAGTCGTCTTCGCCGCATCTTATGCATTCATTTTCATTCCATTCTTTGGACGACACATTGCTGTCCTCTAAAACTGGACTATAACTTCCTGAATGTAAAAACTGGTCCAACCGTATTTTACCCTTTTATTTTAGAGATGGAAGCACTATTTTTCTTTTTTGCTATGTTTTTTTTCTTTTTGGGTCGCAATACGGTCTGAGCTATTCAGTATGGTGGCAAGCTATCTGCCACGTTTTTGAAAATGGCGAAAAGTCTTCATCAAGTAATTTTCCCGGTGTACGGTCGTTTTCAACTGTAGGAATGTCTGGGTAATATGAACATCCCGGCTGCGGCGTAGCACGATTGATGTTACTGTTTTTTGACCGGGCCGAACTGAAGAAGGTAAAGGTTACACATTTGTGGCAGCTGTGTTTCGACTAGTTGCAGGACTAGATTTTACGTCTTGCTCCATTTGAACAGCAACCTATGCGTAGTCCGGAATAGTATCCTGGCTAAATGGCGAAATACCTAAAATGTTATTGTTATCGTTATTATTAGGTAAATACTATTAATACTAATTATTATTATTTTTATTATTTGGTATTACCTGTGGAACTAAAACTGGACATGCCATTCTTAACAGTTGCAGATTTGCTTCAGCCGAAACCAAGAAGTTTTCTAAATTGTAACCTCATTAATTTCCCATTTGGGTTTTCTTAGGAAATTGCTACAAGCCGTATAGTAGTGATGAGTAGTAATCTGAGAACCGACTGGGATTCCATCCAAAAACTCATCGTTCCTGTTTTTGCCTTTAAATATGCAAAATTGCAACATGCAATAACTGCAATAGTTTTGCCTTTTTCACCTGACGTAAGAGAGGAAACCTTGGAACCTTTTTCTGCTAAGACTTGAGTAGATCTGTTGTTGAACTGCAAGCCTCTCATCAAGGTTGAATATATTGGTTTATCATGGAGATTATTTTTGGGAAGAATTTTTCCAATAGTGCAAAATTGTGTTTTACAGCCTTCTGATTCATACCAGTAGCTCGAGCAACAGAAATTCCTTTAGCTTTTCTAATAGACAGTTCGGGATGGCGTCGCGAAAATGAGATTAACCAGTCAAATCCAGTTGAAAACCCCATGTTTGAACCGATTTTCTGTCTGGAGCAAACTAAATGTTTGCAATTTTCTTATGTGCCGAAACAATTTAAATTCTACATCGTCACTCAAACATGATGCCGGACCAAGTCTGTTGTTTCCTTGCATTAGACTTCCTAAATCTCTCCTTCAGTGTAATTTTAGGAATTACGTAATTTCGACTTGCTTGGTTTACTCCCACTGTCTCATTTTTATACACTTTTCAACGATTCTGCACTCCACTTCGCTTGGTTGTTATTTTTCCATTTATAAACCATAGGCATTCTTAATCAATCTGAAACAATGACAGCTGTCGGTGTATTCTATTATACAAACTTACTTTTATATAACAATTGTTAAATTTTGATTGTGGATAGACTCTCCCATATAAACGTGGCCGAACTATATCAAATTGCCAGTAGAGATCGACCACCTTGTTGTTACAAAGCTAAAGCTTTGGTCGGTGGTTGAACTCTCTTGGACTTACCCTATGGTATCAAGTTATTATAATCTGAAGTGCTTGGATTTCATTGTTAATTAAAAACAAATGCTATATCTGGGTAATAAAATATGATAATCAAGGCAATCATAGTTAGTTGCAAGTCTCTTTTCCTGGCATCTTGATACTTTTCTAATTTACTGGTTATAGTTATAAATGAGTGACTGTGGGTGCCAAATTTAGTAAAACTGGACAACGGTAGAAGAATATGAGCCCAACAGTTTTGGTGATCCTTTGGCCGTAACGATGCATCACTTCTAAAAATTCCATAACGGAGTATTTAGTCTCACTTTCAGCGGACTTTAAGGTGAGCAATGAGAAAAACATTATTTACGCAGCGCGGTTCAATTAAGAAATAGTTTTGGGGAAGAATAACAGTTGAGTTGGTTATTCTAAATACAATGTAACTTTTCTTGGTGGGGTGGAAGTCGACTGCACTATAATACAATTGTAGCTGAAATACCAAAAAAATTTTCTGGATTTAGCTACTATACCTAGACCAGCACAAAATCTAAATGGAGAGAGATTTATTAAAGTTCTATCAGAACAACGTGTTTGATATGTATATGGTCACGTTAATGAACTTAAATATTTATTTCAAAAGCCTTTTGGATTAAATACATTTTTCATACATCAGATTTACGATCTAGAAAACTGTACAATACAAGTGAAGGAAATATTTATTCACAAAGAAGACGAATCAACACTTAGTACTCTTTTAAGTCATCATTACCTAGGAGGAAGAATAAATATCAATTGGGTAGTGAGACATAGAATATAGAACAAAGACTTTAAGCAAAATTCAAACCAAGCATTTATTTTGGCCCTTTCGGGCTTTGTCGGTTTTTTCCAGTATCGATACATCGAACGGAACTGAAAGAAAAGTGTATTTCAAGTAGTACTGAAATATCCTAAGAAATCTCAATATTATTCGTTTTAATTCAGATAAATTGAAAATTTGCCCAGATCATAGCTAGGTATATTTTGACGCATTTTGAAAATTCTGCTTGTTATTAATTGTCACTTTTTAAGCTGTTGCACTTCAAAATCTTCACTTTTTAACAAAAGAAAAAGTCAATGGAGTTTCAAACAAGCAGTGACAAAATTCCAAAGGTGAAGATTAGATTGAGATCTTGCACTTTACTTACTTTCAAAAGTATCGGGCTCAAGAGAGTCTTGAGGAAATTACAATTAATATACAGTATACAGAAACATTCACAGTGAAACTAAGTTTGCTGTAAGTGATTTAAGAAATAGCATGGTTGGTTTGCTCAAGTTAGATTTTGTACGGGTAACAGCAAAAGATGGTCGTGGCCAAGTTCTATTCACGAAAAGATACATCACTAACTTCCCATAGGTTTTCAAATAACTTTAGATGGAAACAGGAACTGTTGGTTTAAGTCGTTACTAAAAGAAAAGGAAATTTTAGAAGTAATGGCAAGACTGTTCTTGTTGCAGATGTTTAGTTCAGTTTTCAGATTATAGAACAGCTCTTGTTTTTTTGTTTTCAAATACGGTAGCAACGGTTAGGAAAATATCCACTGGTACATACACTACGTCCAAAACCCAAAACTCATCATTGGCATTTCGGATATGGTAAGAGGTTATACATTGAACATCCAACCTTCTTTTGATGATGATGAACCAATCTTCGCGAAGTGTCAAACTGATAATAATAATAGGAACAGCATCAATAGACAGATAGTTTCTTTATGGTTGGGAATGCGAAAAAAGAGCAAAAAAGAAAAAACGACAAAAGCAGCACTTTCAGAATCACTGAGCTTACTATTGTCATTGTGTTTTGTATATTTAATGTTTGGTTCTGTTCATGTTACTTGCTTATACTGTGATATTGTTGTTTCCTTATTCTTAGCTGTAATGCTATTAGTAATGTGTTTGTAAGAAGGGAAGAAAGTTAAAATGTTGGTGTTGAGGGATGTGTCGTTTAAGATATCTTCTAAGTTTTAGTTTTCCAATTTTGATCTATTACTCTGTTCTTCTAGGACTTCTTAAAAACTCAAAATATATACCTATCAGAGAAATCCAGTCTAGACTAAGTAGCTTCCTAGAGGTGGTGCTGACTTTCTTCCAGAAATCATGGATCACGGATGAAACTGCAATCCACGCCGCTGGGACATTTTGTACGTTTGCAAAAACTTCCATATATATGACAAACAGGCGATAAATGTCATAATGTGAAGTAGAACCTTAGGTGAACATTTGCAGTGTCGGGACATTTTGAGAGGGTAACCATGTTGCGCAAGAAAAAGTGTTCTTTAGAAGTTAAACTTTCTTCTTCGCTATCAGAAGGAAGATATTTAAGAGGCCTATGTCGTCGATTTATTGGAAAAGTAGAACATCATGACAAACGAATGTGAAGAGAAGTGTTGAGAGAATAGATTTCTGGGAAACACCGACTCACAGCCCACGCAACGATGGAGAAAGGGCAAACAGAATGGAGGAAATCTAAACTTTTGAAAAAGCTTCCCATACCAAACTTTAACAAAGGTTAATCGGGTGTCTCAAAACGTGGTTGTGGCTTTTGTATGTTAAAAGATAATATCAGGAAGAAAATTGTACAGTTTTGTGAATTTTATGTAAAACCGATTAATAGAAAATAGCAATAAGGAAGATCACAGGCGTTTAAAATGGAAAATTGATAGGATTTTTGAGAATTCGGACAGTGGCTTTTTAAAAGGTTTTAGGTAAGTCCTGCAATAAAATCAGCCGCTGAAGATATTTTAAGAAAATCGACGAGTATTTGGAGCAGAAGGCTTTTTTCATTAACGTTCATTAACGTAATGTTTTTGAAAGTTGAATTCTTTCCAGATTCAGTTGCGTAGAATATAAAAATTGATACTGTGGAAGCTAATGTACTGTGTTCTCTAAAAACGTTTGCATTGTCTTGACGTTCAGCGACACCTTAACCATTGATCGCTTTTCTTGCTTGGTAAGGACATGTTAATTTTATCAAAATTCGGAATTTTGCAAGATGACAAAATTGGCACTAATTCTAGGTACATCATAATTCATAGTTCATGATCTAAGAAATGGTGAAGAATTAAAAAGCGCCAAATTGATGAACACTGGGTTAATTCTGTTTTTACAATGATTCGAGAATCGGCAAATAATGCTGCAATCAACTTACATTGAAGTTAAGCTCATATGTTGCAACAAGAAAACAGAATCTTTAAACCTTGAATATTGAGTTTAAGGTTTTACTAAATTTTGTAAATTTCTTCAACAATACCCCTTAGTCTAAGCCACTTTGTCTCTGTACTCTTTTTCAAAATCTTCAAATATTTTGCATCTTTGCATATTCTAAATTCTGCACTTTTTATCTAATCAATCATTATTTCTGACTAGCCTCACTTGCCCTATATGTAGCTATTTTGTCTTTGTTATATTCCAATTTAGGAGATCTTTATTTATTGATCTCAAGTTTTGATTTAATAGACTATACCAAAATATAGGTCTCTATTTAAAGGCAATTATAGGAAGAAATTCTGAGTTTCTATTGAAAGACTTACAGAACAAAATCAATATTTGAAAAAACTTTGCCACTCTGTCCGTAAGTGTACGATATGTGACTACCTTAAAATTTCCAGATTGTTATTTTGTAAAACCATTACAATATTTTTTTTTTGAAATAGACCTTTTTTATAAAAAGAGATTGACCAGTAAACGACCAATAGCGCTTTTCAAATTCCCGCTGTTCTTATAGCATTTACATAGTCTAGGTAGTTAGAAAGGAAAATTCTGTTTTTCATATTTCAAAATTTCTAAGATATGAATATTCATAGCATCAGCATGCTGACCTGTAAGATTCTTTTCGCATAGTGATATAAGTATTGTGTCATCAGAATTCTTATAGTATGTAACTGAAAGCATCATCTGAATGTAAACCTTGCTTGATTCCCATTTTACCGATTTCTTCAGGTATATATAAAACTGTTATGCATCTCAGAGACATGCAATTAGAATTATTTTTTCTCGACTAAGGCATTCCTTTTATCAATGTAGTATAGCACATTCGGTGCTAATACACTTTGCTCCCATTTATTTATAGATAAGGATGCTTTTTACTTGCGTGTTACGCCAATATATTCCATTGATGACCAACTGCAAAATCTTGCTTTTACAAATCGGTTTCGCTGACACACACCAACTATGTAAATACTATTTCTACGCCTTGCGATCACAAGATAAACATTGTGGTATACCACATTCATTTCTACACCAACATACAATGAAGTGGGAACCGATTGATGAAAGGTAGCGATGATCTTGAGGTGGCAACCAAGAGATGAAGAAAGATAAAACAAGATGTCCTTGGCTAATAACTATTTCTGTAATATTCTCAGAGTTAAATCATATGAATTTTACTAACGGTTTTAAGTAGTGAACTATGGCAGGCTCTGTCTAAGGAATAGAATAGCAGCTAGAATTAAGATATCAAATAATTAAGTATCCAAGTTTAATTATTTCAATGCTCATGGATTATGAATATGAAAACACTCTTTAATGTGTGTATTCTTGGCAAACAATATTTGAATCTAAAATTTAAAGAAAAGTCTTGTAGAAAGAATTTATTTTCTGGGCTCACCACTAAGACTTTTGGGTCAAATCTTAGCATCATTGTTTGATAGTCGAATCGAGATCCTTCTGTCATAGTAAAACAACAATTATTTTTGCTGTTGTTTGATAAACGTTTAGAATCAGAGTCTACAGTTAAGCACAGAAAAGATAAATAGTTCAGGATTCTAGTAGAGCTATGACGCTTCGAAGCTTATTTACCCATCTCTTCATTAGGTTCCTTCCCAAAGATTCTGCGGGGTGTGCATGTTAGAAAAGTCTCAAGAGTAATGTCTCACTCTCCATGGTTAGTAAAAGATCATAAATTGGAGTTTCCATTTTTTACATTGTTCATGAAGAGATACTTTTGACATGGTCGGACCAAACAGACAGTAATGGGGAATGGTCTGTAGAAATTTCGAGTAAGGTTTTTGCCTGACCGTAAACTCTGCTAGCTAAAAAATCGATCAAATAGCTAATTAAAAAAAATGTTTTTTATTAATGTCAAATTGTTACAGAGAGAATTTTACAAATCTAATGTATATTTAGCTTTGTTTTTTTCGCAACTCTAACAGTACGACAAAATTCCTAACTTGGTCTAACCTAGGCAAGCGGCAGATAAATTTTGACGACAGTGTCGCAACTATCAAATTATTTCAAGTTCTTTTTATTGCGTGAGATTTAAAGCAAAACACTTCTCAGCAGCTATAGACATCTAACATACAGATAGCACATTGCAGTAGATCTTGTACAAAACTCGGATGGATTGGTCGAGTATTAGAGGCTTTTAAAATGAATAGTTTTAAATACTTACCATTCACTAGAAAACCTGCATTATAGAAGTATCTACCTGAACAATTTTTCCCAGTTTTTCAGAATCCCGACAATAAAAGAATGAGCAAAGGAAGCGAAGGTGAAAAACGTGTCGCGAGGTGAAAAACCACTTGTTCGTTTCCGAAGATGAATCGACAACTCTGGGGTGAGATGGACTTAAGATTAACGCATTCCAGAATTATTCCAAATGCTTACGTATGACGATGTGTGGTATATTAGACGCAGTCATAGAGTTTGCCCCCCGCCCACAATACCCTTTATCTAGTACTTCTATATCGCGGTTTTTAAAATTATTAAAGGATTATTACTACTTGTGGACATTTAATTTTAAAAAAGCCCAAGCGAAATTGAACAGAATACAGTATAGGGCAAATCAGCAATCTCGACAGGAATTGTGCAATATCTAATGCAAAAGAGGAACAATCTGACAATTGTTACAGAGCAATAGATTACTCCCGAAAAGCTCTGCATCTAATCTAGCTTGAATGCTATTATTATATATTGGATTTCTCTTCATATCACAAGAGTTTACTCTTGTTTCCTAAAAGATTGAAGAATCCAGTAAGGACGACGAACAAGGTATTTTTATCAAAGTCATTCTCGGTCATCATTAACGCCAATCTGCAAGCAGTAGTTACAAAAACGAAATCCATAACTGCAATAACAGTTGTTTCGCTTTACTTACCATTTCATGAAAGGACAACTGACGATCTTAATGCTCCCATAAGGTCTTACCATCTCTAAACAACTTTAACGCCCAAATTATGATGATTAAGATCGTTTGTAGCAAGGAAATCTTTGATTTACTAATGCATTTCTGGCTTGACGCCAATTTTATGAGTTTTTCCTCCCTGTTTTTTACGTTCTTTATCTTGGTTTACTAATTCCTATTTTTACCATAGTGACTACTTTTTTTCCGTCATTCTCTCCAATTTCTACTAACTAATTATATAATGATAATTATGGTATCTATACAAAAGTACTAGTAAACATATTAGTCGGCTTGGTCTGCAAACATCGTTAAGCCCAAAAATTAAAATTTTGCAGGTAATATTTTAGTGGATGAAAAGGGGCACCGAAAATGTATAAAAAACATAGAAACACTAATGCTTGTTAAATATGAGAATAATACGAGGGTGCTCTGAAAAGTTTCCGACCTAACAAAGATACAAGACATTTTTTCTGAAAATTTTTTTTTATTTTTCAACATAGTCTCCTTGTAACTCTACACACTTCTCCCACTGATGCTCCCATCTCTGTAACCCGTCCAAATAGTACTCGGCATTTTTCTCTGCAAAATAATTGCTCACGAAGGTGATTGCCTCTTCATTTGACAAAAATCTTTGTCCTCCGAGCGCAATTTTTAGATGAGGGAACAAAAAGAAGTTGCTTGGGGCTAGATCTGGTGAGTAAGGCGGATGGTCAAGCAGTTCAAACCGTAATTCGTGGATTTTCGCCATGGCAACCGCTGAGGTGTGAGACGGTGCGTTGTCTTGGTGACACAGGATTTTCTTTTTCTGCAAATATGGCGGTTTTTTCGCAAGTTCTGCCTTCAGCTTGTCAAGTAATGATGCATAGTATGCTCCTGTAATGGTTTTTCCTTTTTGAAGATAATCGATTAAAATAACTCCATGACTATTCCAAAAAACGGTCGCCATCACTTTCCCAGCCGAAAAAACAGTTTTTGCTTTTTTTGGAGCCGGTTCCCCCTTTGCAGTCCACTGTTTGGACTGTATTTTTGTTTCGGGCGTATAATGGTGTATCCAAGTTTCATCTACAGTAATTAATCGGCGCCAAAACTCGGATTTATCTCGCCTAAACTGCGCCAAAAGAGCGTTGGAAATATTCATTCGAACACGTTTTTGGTCTAACGTGAGCAAACGCGGCACCCAACGTGCGGACAGCTTTCTCATGCCTAAATGTTGATTTAATATGTGACAAACACGTTCTTTTGACATGTTCATAACCTCTGCTATCTCTCTCACTTTAATTCGGCGGTCGTCTAGCACCATTTGGTGAACTTTGGCGATGTTTTCGTCGGTAGTTGCAGTTTTTGGACGTCCCGAACGTTCATCGTCTCCCAAGCTCTTACGGCCACGTTTAAATTCAGCAGCCCAAAATTTCACTGTGGTAAATGATGGTGCAGAGTCCCCATACACAGAATCCAACTCATCTTTTATTTGCGAAGGCGTATTGCCCTTCAAAAACAAATATTTAATGACAGCTCGATACTCGATTTTGTCCATTTTCACAAAAAAACTCACATCAACTCACTCAAACGACTGTTACATAAAAACTGCGCGTCCAAAATGGCTGAAACTTTGGTGAGTAACTGTCAACAGATGAACAACGAAATTCAGTAGCTTTTATTTACGAGTGCTGCCATCTTCACGTTGAGGTCGGAAACTTTTCAGACCACCCTCGTACTACAGACTGTTAGGATTAAGACTCTCTAAAGTTTAATTTTTTTTAAGTTACACATAAGGCAGGGGCCCACCGAGAAATTTCTTAGTATCTCGGTGCTTCCGTGCGATACTACAGTCCGTTTAAGATCTTGGATAGTGGTGCCGCTACAAGAACCCTAAACGAGAGAAAGTTCGATTCTTATCCTTATAACAGCTAAAAAGAGTTAAGATGTCGCTGAAGGCGGCTTTGATGGGAAGAACGAACCGCAGAGTTAGCTGCTATAGACGGCGTAAGTAGGAAAGCTAATCATGACACTTTAATTACCTTAATAAAATTAAAAAGTAAACGGGTGTAACGCATACGTTGTTTATTGGATCACGTGACGAACCTGCAAGTTGTGAAGTGAGTGCGGGTAGGCACATGGTGGGAGGCGCTCTGCGAGTCAGAAAATAATATTCAACTTTGAAATGGTTAATGTTCCATATTTCTTATATAATGAAGGTTGAACACGATAAGCACTATTACATAGATGATCTCTAGAGAAGCACGAAGCAGCTGAAGAGCTCGTATAGCACGCACAGAGGAAGTATTCGAACAAGTAAAACTTACTAGAATGATTCTATTATTTTTAAGAATGCGTAAGGCAACTCTTAAGAAGATTGAAAAGTAAAACAATAAGAAGCACGACGAGTTGTGATCACAGCGTGCTCAGAAGATAAACTTCAAACTTAGAACGAACAAATATCAAGGTTATAGGCCTCTTTTATACTTTCAGAGAAGAAAGTTCAAGGCGAGATCAAGAAATGAAAAACGTGGTAGACCTAGATCCACAATAACTTTAAGAAGTAGAGTAAAAGAAAATAAAATACAATGTAGGAGTTTTGTGTGCAGCGCTGTGAAGCGGTGGGGGAGCATTTATTGAAGACACAACACACTCAAACGGAAATCTTACAGTCTTCTAAGGTAATAGATTGATTTTTTAAGGCTATAGCTTTCTTGGTGTTTTCTTATTCCTATAATAGATAAAAAGGCTCAAGACAAATTTAAGGTGTAACTACCGAAGGTGGCATTGTTGGAGAAAGATAAGCGTGTTGGTAGGCAACCACAAGTGGAGGGTATTTGGTCCCTACGGTAGAGTACATAAAACATAGGAAACAAGTGAAATTGCAGAAGATTTACCGAAGAAGAACATTTCGGCCACTATGAGAACGATGGCATTGGTGTAAGAAGGATTGTCGTGTTACAGTCAAGTCTGTGGAAGCAGCCTAGCACAGAAAAAGGAGAATGAATGTGACCCAGCTCTCTTATCATAGGTAGTACATTTATTTTACACTAAGGAAATGAGACGGACTGTTTTTTGTTAAACGTTTTTTATTTTTTATATTTGTTTGGATTTTGTATCTTTATGTTCTAACAATACCAATTGAATGAAAGAAGATTGCATCACAGATAAAGATTACTACTAAGTAACACTTCAATGCAATTAAACTCATACGAAAAACTTGATCGTGTAACATAGTGCATCTCAGATTAAAGCAGGGTAGCTACACTTGGGCTCCAGGACCGAATATTATACAACTCGAACCTCAAAACAAAATTTTTAGGTTAGATTTCTGCTTGGAAGTTTTGCTCATCTTTTATTTCTCAATAATAGTTTATGAAAAACTTTTCTAGCGTTCTGTGACATTTAGTTAATCTGTACAGGGTGTTTCAGTAACGGTGGGACAAAATACAACTGTAGCTATCTTAAGTCAAATCGATAAAGACATGCCTCATGTCAGTAAAATGTAGCTTCTTCATGAGATATGAGAGTTTAAACCTCAAAATTATTTTTTATTTCTTGTGATAGCACGACATGTATTAGATATTAGAATTATTTTTCGGTAACTTATTCACTAATTTTATCCGAATACTTTAACTAACAATTTGATGGCTGTTGTGTTTTGGGATTACGACGTGAACGTTATACATTTCTGGGGAACTCGCAAAAATATTGTTCTAACATTACATCTTTCATTTGTTCCATTTAAATAAAGTGCTCAGCTAAATTAACCTCCAAACTATTTTGGGGCCAGAAAAAGGTTTTGAGTAAAATTCAATTTTTGTTGGAGCAAACCCTACTGAAAAAGTAGGTTTGTTAAAAAATCCCAAAAACTAATTAACCTGATTGATTTTGTTATTTTTCTATTGAAATGTAATCGAAAAACTAAAATTCTGCTCTTAAATCATTATTGAAATGTTTTTGTAATAATTTAAATAGAATAGAAATTAATTAAACTAGCAAAAACAGGATTTGATTTTTTGCATTTTTCAACAAAAATTGATTTTAAAATTACCTAACACACCTTAAAGTTAATTTATTGTTCGTGACATGTGCACATATAGGTAAAACTTGAAGTTTAGACATTGAAATATTTATTTAGATTTTTTTCTTATTCTTGACACGTTATATAATAATGTGTGTTTGTATACATTTATTATTGTAGTTTATCTTTGTATGGTTACTTACTACAAAGTCAGTATAAACGATGCAAGAGCATTTAACCATAAAGGGAAAAAAATACAAAATAATATTAAGATTCTCCATGACATTTATATATGTATAAAAAAATAAATAAATTTTGGCCTGAAGTAGGCAATAAAAAGTATTTATTACGGTTTATTTGAGTATTACAGCTGTAAACAATTTGTAAAACATACATGTTTCGGTATAACCAGGTAACGATTGCCATGCATACGGCAAATGGGCGCCATTTGTAAGATACGGCTAACCTGAGTTGCTGTTACACATTTAAATGTGGTTTTTAAGAATACAATTGAATAATTATTATTATAGTACATTTTTGTTTGTGTATACCTATCAGATTCATTACTTTAACAATAATCATAGAATCCATAAATATTTATGTTGAATAAACCGACGGCGTTATACAATTTGACCATTGTGCATATTTTGAATTTGAATTAGTGCAGAATAATCCTTCTATCATTAAAGTTTATTAATGATAGTTATTTAATCTCTTTATTATCATTATAATACTAAGAATTTAGACATCAGTGATTATTCAGTATTGATGTTCTTAGTAAATGAAAGAAATTAAAATTGTGCTCTTTAAGTGCTCAAGAGGTTAGTTTACCATTTTCGTTTTCTTGAAAATCTTTTATTTTACTTTTACTATATTAGGGATATCTAGTTTCAAAATCAGTCTTAACTACAAGATATCTTTTGAATGGAAGTGCTAGAAGTTAAAGAGTTTTAGTGTGAAAAATAGAAGAATTAAGGAAATCATAGCCAAAACAAACATTGAGATGCCACAATCTTTGATTTTACCTGCACACATCAAAAACTCAAAATTATGGATACAGGAAAGAAAATAATTGAATAAAACCGACACAAAAATACTTTTTTGATGACTTGTCTACCATGCAAAAACTTTCCAAACGAATAAACAACAACCTCGAAGTTACATTCCAAATTTTTGCGCAATACACTTATGTTGCCAAAATACTCCTGTCGTTTGGCATCATTTTTCTTATTGCATGCATAGGCTGTATCCTTCAGATATCATAAGAGAGAAGTAAACAAAAGGCAAATGAGGAAAACCAGATATGGACTAAATGATTTTAAACCAAGCAGGTACATTTAAGTTAAGTATCAGTAACAAAACAGCTGCAATCAAGGGCTTGGTCACTACACATAATTTAAAGCGTAATACAAAGTAATAAACAATTTAGTTGCTTGGAATTGTGAGACTCGTACAAATCAAAAAAAATTGTCCAAAAATGGAACAAAATTACCTCCAAAAGCAAATATCGGTCTGACTCTCTTAATGAACTTAAAGACTCCGATAGAAGCCGTACTAACACCAATGAATGTCCAAAAATGTTTGCAGTTCACAATGTATGGTGCTGATGTGCTGTTCTAAACTTACTCTACATCAGCGTACTTATTGGTATTTTACAAAAAAAAAGAAAACACAAAAACGCAATCTAAAAAAACTAAGAAAATTCTACTAAAAACCACAATACACACACAATCACAAGGTAAATGGAACGAAGCTTTTGTCATTATTAATATGGCGACTGGTGAGGAATGGAAGAAAATGACATGATAGCGAACAGATTATATTTATGACAAATAAAATAGTTGTTGTTACAGATTTGAGCATCACAATATCAAATGGTGCAAAGTGTTTTGAACTTTCAATACCAAAAGGTAACCAAGTACTAAATAGATCTGCAGCAAACCTGACTATTAATTTTGCAACATAATAATTTTCAAGAAATAGTGCACAGTGTTGAGATACAATTCTCAGTCTGATTGTTACTATCAAACGTCTACTACTTCATACAATTTTCTTTAGTCCCTACCTCAATCACAGAAGATTATTGTTTACCCTCTTACTAGCTTACAATATATGTGTTGAGGGATTTCAAACATCTTAATCAGTCAGTTTATTCGACAAAGTTTCAGAATTTCCCGAAGTTTGCAATGGGTCTTACTTCTTACATAATCCATTCTTGGGATTCCGTCATTTAACAAACAAAGCGATTTTGGCCAATCAAAGGTAACCAAGAAACTTACAAGAAACCGCTAAATTGAGTACAGGTAAAGATCTTGTGGAAAGTCTGGGCGTTATAGATGTAATGAAAGTTTTCAAGACTAAAATCTCAAAATCATGCTTTATGTTTGTCTTGATATCTAAATAGTGTCCTCAGATTAATACTGAAGCTTCACCTTCAAAAAGATCTAGATCCACTACTGGTGATAGTAAAGATAGGAGCATGGGTGCCAGCAGCATCTTCTGCAGAGGAGTGCAAAGTATTTAGTTGCGTGGGTTTTTCGTAACCACAGACTGAGAAACAGTGAATGCAACTATAAGCACAAACTTTATACTTTGGACTAGTTACTCTTTTGTTACAATTTGATTTGCTGTTTATTCAGAATTAAATTTTTGATAAAGGGTTGCTTGACTTAAAAGAACCGTTTTTATATTTTCCAAGCTTTGCGGAATTCGAAAATATTTCGTTTTTGATCAGTACTTAATCTAGAAATTTAAATATCTGGTTGCAATAGTGAATAGGGAAGGAAATATGGAAGACGAAATCAACGAGAGGCTAGAAAAAACAAGAAAACTATTTAATGCTATTAAGACACAATTTTGGCGAAGAAAGAAGTTCCAAATCATGTGAAAGCATAGATGATTATAAGAAGATAGTAAAACCAGTACTAACATTCGGAAGTGAATCATGGACAACGACAGAAAGGCAGACATCGAAACTAAATAGTATAGGGATGCTCTTTTTAGGAAATATAGAAGGAAAAACTAGTAGAGAGAGAAATGAAACTTTTAGAAACCACCAAAAATACTACCAGTAGAGACCGCAATACAGCAAAACCAACTAAGATGGCTAGGACACAGAAAGAATGGAGGATACCAAGCTTATAAGGTAGATATATCAAACAAAAGAAGTAGGCGAAAGAAAGAGCGGAAGACCCCGAGAATCATGGAAAGATGAAGTAAGAAAAGCTGCTGAAGTTAGAGGAATTGCTTCGATAGATATTCCGCAGCCAGCTCAAGATAGAAAGGAATGGAAAACGAGATGGAAAGAAACATGACGCAACTCCTACACTGAAAAGTAAAAGGAGACTAGGATTAAGTAAGTAAGTAAGTAAGTACTTAATCTAGAAGTAATAGCAGCTAGTTCAGAAATGACAAAGACAGGATGCAAGTTGGATTACCGAGAAATAAAAAGTTTTTTGACGGATCCGGTAATCTATGGAACTGATTAAAGTTTAAGAATCATGGGATGAATAGAGTGATATTATTCATATCTCGCAAACGGGAGGGTAAAGATGATGAAAGAAAGCTAATGGTTAAAAGTACACTTTACAGACCATTGTTTGGGCGTTCAAGGTAAGTGACAGTAAAAACCTTTAAAAATTTTGTACAGAAGAATAGCCCACATACTATTTTTGCTCTATGTTCTTGTTCAATGGACAAGAGCGACCATAGAGGATAAAAGAACTGTAAGAAACTGAGTCTACTTTCTTTTTGACCTCGCCGAAATCTGAACCAGAAACAATAATCGTTTTCTGTTTGCTACACCACTGAGATTTGGGGACGATCTGATACTATAATTTATAGGTTCTACCTAAATTGGGTTATTGTGCAGGTTGCACCATTTTTTGGTAAACAGTCTGTAGTGTTTTTCTCCGTGCATATATTTTTATAATTTTTCTTACGGGTGTTGTTTTCCTCTTTAGCCAAGACCAAAGCAGTCTGTGTAATACTTACGGTAATTATATCGAATTTGGACTACTCCATGTAAAATTCTAAGCGAAGGATTTTTATGTGTCACGAAAAACAAAAGTTGAAACACAATTTTCTAACAATCAAAATGAGAAATCTAAGAAAAGCAACGTACATCAAGATTACAGTATACTCTGTGTTCTAATAATTGCTCGACTAACTTGAAATACTCTGAAATAGATAAAAATCTAGATTATGATTGTCATATACCATGAAAGAGATGATAGGTATTTCAATGAAAACTGTGGATAAGGATAGTTTTGTATATAAACATTTTTGTTGAGAAGATTTATTTGAAATTGCATTAAATCAAGATATTCTAAACATTATCTTTTCTAAATTTATTTTGATAATTGCAAATTAATCTAAAAAATTCTCAGCTCGTTACGTAATCAGTGAATTGTATTAAAAATTAACAAAATCTTTTACGTATTAAGTGAGTGCTCTAAATCCGATGTTAAAGAAGCGTTAAGTTCTTCGGATATTTAAGAGATATATCGGGGAAAGTATAAATTACATTCTTGTTTCTCACATTCAAGTCAAATCGATTTCTGCTAAATAAAGTCCATTCTTAGACATTGAAGATCGGATCACGACTATAGCACTGGCCGTGCACAAGAAATATCCGGTGGGACGCACGTACACCTATACTTAACATGCGGATCCCGAGCTTTATGCCAGTGGCCTACGGAATACGCAGCTTCTACGGGTGGCGCATGTTAATACGCACACACCGGACCCCACCTCACTACAATTTCACTTGTTGCGCGCTTTTCACCCTTTTTGATATTTTTACTTCATTATAAATTTTTAAATGAAATATACATTCAATTGAAATGATGACAAATCGTAGTTAAATTTGTATAAACGAACACCATCATTTATTTCCACATAAATTAGTCTTAACTTCTTAGCAGTAGTTGGTTCTGAGGTTCCACGCGGTAAGGATATTTATCTGCATTGACGGAGACCACAATGTAAAAAATCTTGTCTACAAGCTTGACCGCATCACTTTGTCTTCTCAGTAGGTGCACTCCATCGAGAACTTTTATTTAATTAATTAACACAAACACACACGAGTATTCTTTAGAGGTGTTCAAATGTCTTTTTAAACATTAACATTTTTATTAAACATCCAACAGTAATTTAAAACCCAGCTAAAGAAAGCCAACAATATTTATGCGTTCCTTTTTGGTAAAAATTAAATTTTTTCCATTATAAGTTTAGATTTTCTAAGAAATCTTGTTTTATATTTTTCCATAAAGTGAAGGAAAAAGCTCCTTTCAACTAATATATTAAAACTACCAAACCGCCCATATTCAATGCAAATTACGAACGTGACGCGTATTTAAAATTTTTATGTCAGACTATGACTGAAATAATAATGACATTCAAAATTTTCACAAGACTGTTGAAGCTATTCACATGTAACTGTTTAATATTATGTTGGAAATTTTGAAACCGAAACGAAAAAAAAACATTCATAGAAATTCCTTCGTAATTTTTATTGTATAACATAAAAATGAAAATAATAAGGAAATTTGCACAGTTGAAGCGTACGTGTATCACGTTAACTTTCCGCTAGTCAAGAGACGAAACCTGCAAGAACGTATTGCACTTTCGTGAAGAACGGAGTCTAATTACGTGAGATAATACACGCTAACAACAAAATCAATTATTAGAAGAATGTATAGTGGCCGCAGTGGGTGTAGCAATATCGGCTTCATAATGACAAGGTAGCGTTCGCTACGCCAGGTGTAATCTTGTCCAGAGACGGATCAGAATTTTTCTTTGATAATATAAATCTAGATTTATGTGTTTTGGTTTAGATAAATCTTGTAGAATCAATTTAGCATTTTGCTATTACTCCGTGTAAAAAGTAAGCATAAGATAATTAATGAAACAATCTCGTTTTTTGCAATCAACAAATCGAATAAATGATGATAGCAAATAATAGGTAATTAGTTTAGTTTTCTCTTTTTACATGAGAAACTTGATATTGGCATGTCGATTTTCTTTCTTTCATTACAAATATTTTCTTTTTAGAAAGTAACTAAATTAATTATTAAAATGATATGCAGGCAGGAAACTTTATTCCGTTTTTCTCATAATTATACAGGGTGTATCTTAACCTTCTTTTCCATTCTCGAGTTCATTGATAATAATTTGTTAAATACTAATCAGAGAAAATGTTACAGAAATCATACGACTTGTTTCTTCACTGGCCACTATGAAATCTTGATGTGGTTTGATTTCGAGCCACATTGTAAGAATGTAGTACAAATTAGTTTCAGACTAAGTAGTGTAGCTATGTACCATTTAAAGTTAAATGAAAAATAAACTTTTCAGATATTTAACAAATTGTTTTTAATTAGATTCCCAAGATCAATTAAGTTAATGAAACACAAGAAATTCTGTAAAAATTATAATTTCGTCTACAGTTAATTGGCTCACTATTCGATGGCGCCAACGATAAATTTTGTTACCAGTATATGAATAAATATGAACAGTGTGCGTGAAAAGAATTAGTTATAATCAGTTTTTAATGCACATAAGTGAAAAACAGTACAAACCAAATTCAAACAACTTTGATTCGGGCATTAAAGAACTCTAACGGATTTGTCTTTATTATTTTAGCATTGATGCTAAATGAACAGTTTGTAACTGTCTGTAGTTCACAACCTATCATCTGAAGCAAAGATTTTGGGAATGACAAACTTATTTCTTAAGAAGGAAGTAGGTTACTTTAGTATAAACTTGAATAATTTTGAAGTTAACTTTTACTTTGACAAAGAAAATTTTCTTTTGCGTTTTTTTCTAAGATGCATCGCTTTCTTGTAAAATCGAACATTTCAAAATCTACCTACCAAGTGTAAATTTTATTTGGAATTCTCTGTCATTTCAGCATCTCACAAATAATGTGTAGATATATCAAAATGTATTCTTTTTTATGTTTGTTATCGTATTGAAAAAATAGAAAACTTAAGTATACGTCATTTGCCTTGAACCAGTACTTTTTACTACTTAATAATTTTTCGAGAAATTATTCTGTTGTAAGTGTATTCGCCACCATAACTTGCAGCAAAAGGTTTGAGAACAAAGTAAGATTCCGATCAACTTAAAAAAAATAAAATTGCAGGTGAAAATCGTTTTTTGGAAATACCAGGTGTAGAATCCCCACAGGGATTTAAGAGTCAATTTCTAATCAACTATTTGCTTCCCTAATTAGTTTAGAGCAGAAGTGTAACAGGTTTTTTGTAAAGTAAAGAACACTGCACCTGTGTATGCTACTTTTCTTTATTTTGGATCTGGTAAAAAACTTAAGATTGCAATTTTTGCAAAATCCGTAAACGGTTAGGCTTAGATCTCTATATTGATGTAACAATAATGAAATAGGAGTAAGTGAATGTCAAATATAGAAGATTTGCTATCTAAAGAAAGAAAAAGTCAGTATATTATACTTTTATGAAACACTCTGTATAATTGTAAATAATTTCTGAACGTACAAGTTCTCATTCTCTACAACTGTTCTTGTAGCATTTTTTAATATTCTAGTCCGCATCTCATTGCAACGCCCTGTGTACGTGGTGTCTCTTTCCAATTTTGATACGTTAATTAGGGGATAAGATTTCATTTACAAAAAGCTTATATTCTATAAAAACAAAATAATGCACTATACGGTGATAAGTTCGATTTTTTGACGAAACAAGCTGGTAGTCGTTAATACCATACTGCGTCAGGTTTCTAATTTCAGTGAGAGACTGGAAATTGTGTACGAAAATTTTGAAAATGAATCTAAAACATTGGCAAAAAAGCATTTATTGACCTTTTTGTTCTTCAAGAATGTTGAAGATATCTTCAACATAGTATCTACCACACCCTTTATATGTTTATTAAAATCCCAATGACGCGCTTGAGCACCATGAGTTTTCGCCTCGGTCACATCATCATAAGTGTAAAATCTCAAGTTTAGGGTTGGTTGTGATAATTGTAAGGCAGGGTATCAGACACGTTTGCTACTTCAGTATATTATGTGATAGATTCAAGGGTACTATTTTCATCTAGAAACTTTAACTTAAAATTGGAGTTTATATGGAGTTTTGTTTCAGACCATTCTAAGATACTGTGTCAAAATTCGGAATTCAAAACACTCTGTATATAACTATGATAATATTCTTGGTCAAAAAGATTATTTCGTACCCTACAACGTGCTTCAACTCATGAATGTAAATTTTACCTATTTGCTTCTTTTATAGTTCGATTCACCCCGAACATGAACGATTCATTATATCGCTTTGCATATTTATCGATGTATATATAACAGCAGCTTAGACAGAAAGTTCTGTTGTGATTTTCTACAAGACAAAGAAATACCTAATGAATTCGACGGTTTTCTGTATTCTCAGGCAAACAATAGATTTGAAAATGTACATGTGACACCACCGTAATTGATATAAGAAACCGTCATTTGGTATACCTACCTTATAATCTTAGAATGGAATCGTAACTGAACCTGATTCCTTCCAACCAGCTCCAGACCAAAGGCGTTTCATTTTCAAAACTTTTCTAAATTTCTTGCACTATTTCTGACTTTAGCTTTTTTTATCACGAAGATGATATATTTGGGGAATATTCTCAACTTCTTGTAGACAAGTCGCAGAAACAGTTGTCAAGTTTGCTCATCTCTACCCTACACTGTAATCTTCATAACTAGAAAAATCTGATTTCGTTTTATTTTAAAACATTTCTAGTCATTTGAGCAATGTTCAAGATTTTTATTAATTTTTTGTAGGGATAATAAATACACCAACGGCATATTTAGGATAGTAAGTAAGTAAGGAAGGAAGCATAGATTCGTTTTTTATTTATAGTATTGGGACAGAGGTTAAACCTAACCATTCTGAGGCAGGACAGCTTTATTGTATCAAAAAATTAAAATGCTGTTTGATTAAATTGAATTGTACAAAAGAGTTTTTCGAAGAACAACCTTGTCTTTGAGAAAAATCCAACTCTCTTTCTTTCTCGCACAATCTCTAGATGTCACAAAGTTTATTATAGGAAACTTTTTTTTCTTTTGTGTATTTTTGTAATATTTTTATTAGTTATACATCTTACACTTACAAATTCTAATTGGGAAAATTGGTATGATATGAAGAAAGGCCCATCTCAGCATGAAGTCTCTATTACTTACCTGCAACGTCAGTTAAATACTACAATAAGCATAAAACCTTCGTAAAGGAATATATAAACTGGAGATGATAGAAGAGTTCTTCTCGTTACGTCTTCGATATGTTTTGCTTATTTAAATTAATTTCAATTTTATAAAAATTGAAACTAAATAAATAAGCCACTATTATTTCATGTTGCCCTCCATCATAAAAAGTCACTAACCGCTACTGTTGCAGAGATCAAGAAAAATAAAAACTCAGAATTGTAAAAAACTTTACCAGTATTAGTCAGAGTTTTATATGAAATATAGACAGTAGGATGTATACTTACCACTAAATTGCATCAATTAGAAGTTTTTTATATCGAGGAATTAAGAAAATCTTTCCTTACATAATTATTTACCTATTAGTTATTAGTTAGTTGAAGAAATTAAAATGATTTTTCAACAAAAATAGAACTCAGTACGGTCCTATTACGAACGAAGGTGCTATTACATCGCATGGGTAGTTATCTCACCTCAGCTTGCGATTAGATTCTTTCTCAATATAACATTTTTTTTTGCTTGTTGTTGGCGGTGTGTCTTTGGTGTTGTGCGACTCCAACGTGAGTATACAAATTGAATTATCGGCAGTGTAGTTGCGGTGAACCTATAAAATGTCGGCTGTATCTCTAAACTATTTAAGGGAATACGTCAATAGATGATAAAAAAAGAAAAAGTCCTTGTATGTTTATATTGTTTTTATTAAAAATTCAGGTTACAATCCAAGGTACAATGTGATTATTATCTTTTTAAAATAAAAAATAGGATATACTTTTTTGATTGACGTAATATAGGGTTTTAGAATTAATTAACCCGACAAATTCAAATTTAGTAAGTACATTATTTGCAACATAAATAAAATTTAAATAAATTAAAAAGTAATAAAAATAGTAATAATAATAAACCCCATATCACTTCTTAAAGATCTTCAAAAAGGTTACAATGATTGTTGAATAAAATATCACCTGACAAATTAACGACAAAGATAAAAAAACAAGAAGTAGAAATAATAAAAAGGCACTTTAGTCAGGTGCCATTTTATTTAACGGATATTGTACGAAATAAAATGTATAATTAATAATACATGCGCACCAAAAGTCTCTTATACTGGCAGTGTCTTTGGTATATGAGCAAAATATACTTTTAAAAAGTTGAGCCTTTCTCTTGTTTTAAGCGAGGCATCATATTTAAGTAACAAATTGAAACTTATATAAGCGCAGATGGGATTTCAACTAAAAACAACATTAAAGTTTTTACTGCCATAATGAATCAGAATATATTAAATTAGTATAGTCTATTTCAACCTTATTATTAATTTTTTCCACGAGCTTCTACACAAATAGTTTTAATAATAATACTTAAGTAGTTAAATGCCTGCACTTATATATTGTTTAAATTATAAGAAATTTGGAAAAATAAAAAACAAAAGTTGGTACGCATGATAATTTTCAAAATAAAAAATAAAAATAAAAAATCTTCATATCACAAATCTGGATATTTTCCACTTTTGATTACATTTATTTTGTTCAAGTGCAATTTTTTTTGTTTAACATCTATTACATTAAAAAAAATAAAATGTGCGTGAATTTCATTGTGATGAAGTGCATAAATCTTGAGGTTATCAAAGTTATAATGAATAATTTCTTTTGTTTTATTTTCTAAAAAAGGAACTCTATACCAAACATGTTTTTAAAAATATACTCAGAACTTTAGAACAAACTCTGATTGAATTTTAAATTAGCCAAACGCTAATAAAATAAAAATAAAATTATCCAGATAACAGATAAGAAGTATTAAGATGTAGTGGCGGTTGATGCAAAAATGGCAATGGGAGGGCACATCTAAAACTATTACGTATAGTTTTAACTGATTTAATTTCAATTGTTTCTTTGTTTTGCCATAATCATAATTTATACATCAATTTTAAGATAAAAACGCATTACCTGTCTTGTATCAACTGCTACACTTGAGATGGCGCAGCTAAAAATATTTATAAAATGAGCTTTAAAAATGATGGTTTTTTTTATTTAATTAATTACGCCTTGTAGGAATTATATAAAATAGTAAAAACTATAGTATATATATTATATGTATATAAATCAACATGCAAAAAATGAAGTAATGTACTTCAGTACAATTATAAAATAAAACAAAAAAAATGATTAAAAATGCTTACGAACTCTAAAATAATTATATAAATAAATATATTAAAGTTCTAATTTAGTATTATAAGTTGATGCTGACATGTCTAGATTTTATTTATTTATTTATTTTTTTTTATTAAAATATTATAGTTATATCAGTGAACATCTATTTTTGTGGAAGCTCTAAATTTGTGTTTCTAAAAAAATATATGAAACATATTTTTGCAAGCACCAACTTTTATGTAGAATAAGCATCGTACATGCATACATCTCATAGCTAAATTAGCTTACGCTACCTACACTTTAATTTTCAAAGATGCTACATATAAATAATATGAACTCGTATTTTTCCAAAAATAATTCTAATCAAACCCGCGTACAAAAATCTTTCACTAATGCAATCAACGCAAATCGCATTTTACAATTTTGCTAATTCATATTATTAAGACAACATCTTTAAAAGATGCAACTGCAAATTTTATAAATAAGATTAATTCAAGTCCGAAAATAATAAAATAAAAATATTGGTCCAAAATGGTCCCTACTAACTATATTTGTAAACTTCACGTGTAGGTTTTTAACAATTTACCAAAAAATATAGTTAGGTTTAGGATATTTAAAATTTGCAGTTGCTTTATGTTATTAAACAAACACACATACACCGAAACGCCATTTTTTTGCTAGATAACGAGCTGTTAATTTTTTTTCGACGTTTCAATTTTTCGAATATAATAATGTAAGGGTATAAAAAACACAGCACTTAATGTAAATAAGAGCCACCCCGAATATTTCTAAATGCATTCATGAACCTTGTATTATTAACTAAAAATAATAAAAATGCAACTGTTTTTTAAATCATTGCAAGGCTCGTCTAATATATATAATGTTGTAAAAAATGAATGTAATAAGATGGGAAACCAACTCTGTTTCATAATTGTAAAATATATATTGATCAGAGTGGCTTAAAATGCATATTTATGATAGGTCTTCTAGATTTTATGATAACCTAAACCAATTATCCCATTCTACATAGTGTATAAAACTAGGATTCGACATAGCAGCATGTCACTAGAAATGCTGTATACTGTATAGTTTGGTACTTATGTCGATTCCCTTTATTATGTATCCCTAGGCACAATTCATCACATTTAATCAAAATTGTGCCCATCAACAGTTTTGTCCGATCCGTTCTAATAATTTGTATTTTCGTTACAAGCAGACCTATTTGATGGTACTTATTTCAAGTGCAAAAATTCATTAATACCGTTGCACTTCTAAAAAGCGAAGTGTCTGCATACTTCGTGTAAGAAACTAACGCCTAAAAGCGCGCTTACTGTGATAAATAATTCAAAGGCAAACTTTTATTTCTTAATGTAAGACAAGTCTACCATTGAACATATTTTTCTTTTTTGGTTTCTCACTTAAAACACTTAAAATCTATATACAAAATAACAACATGTTATACATATACCATTCTCATCATATAAATATTATATCTTAGGGAGGGGGTTAGCTTTAAAGTAAAAAAATCTGTAGTTACGATGTTATTAATAACTCAATCGAGCGACACCTCCGTATAATAAAACAAAAAACTCTCCAATAAAAATAAATAATCGGTACCACCATATTATTTATGTATAATACTTGTATGATTTTAAACCGGTGGAGGTCCACGAACGTAACGCAACTGAGGGCTAAGAGACATGGAGAAGGTGTTCATATTATCGCAGCAGTGAGGCTCCAAAAGACAAGCGACGCAAAGAAGAGCTACTATGGCAAGCTGAAAAGGTAAAGAAGCACGTACCACACGTTTGAACCAAGATCCACTTCCGGATTTGTCTTCCGGATCTCCGGGGTCTGAGAAAACTACAGGTGTTTGTTCACTGTAATAAAACATTAATTTGTAAGAAAAACTCAAAATATTTATTTACATTAAGAATGTAAATAATTTAAAAATCAATTTTAAAAGTTTGGTCATGCTACAATGACGCTGCTAAAGTTTTTTCATTATTTCTTAGATTTATTATAAATTACTAGATAACACCAACGGCATCAAAAAGTTGATAGTAATTAATAATTTAGAAAGCAATTTATTCTTGGGGCTAGTTGTTTTACAGGAAGGGGTATTACATACACATACAAGTAATTGATGGGGCTTAACTTTAACTCGAAGCAAAAAGAAACCCATCCTCGTAATCCTGCCGAGCTGAAAGATTAATCGGCCTCTTATCTTCCCGTGACCGAACATAACGACTGGCTTAATTAACAACAACAAATCGGTTCTTGCTTCTTAAACAAACGACTTTACACCATGCTAGGAAAGTTAAAATGAATAAATTGACACAGCAGATATAGCGGTGTCCAACAATTAATTTTAAAAGTGACATGTGTTACAACAGTATATTATTACTTGCCTCGCTAGATTTTACGTTGCTAATACAACGCTGTTCTGCTTTTGAAAAAATTAATTTACATGTAGTACGTTTGCTTGAATCTAAGTTTGCAAAGATGGTGTATAGAAAATAAAATAGAAAAAATCAAATAAAAAGAAAATTACTCTACGGATGATTCAGTCATGTAACAATTTCTCTAAACCATATCTAATTTTTCTAATTTCTTGTTTTTACATAATCCTAGTCTTACTCATCTGTTGTCAGAATTCGTTTTAATTTATTATTATTTAATACATTTATACCTAAATAAACAAGTAATTTGTTATTAGGTTATGTGTTTTACTACTCTCATTCACTGTCATTATAATATAAAATTCCAAATATCAACGTAACAAAACATTTTTTAAATTCTAACTACTATGCTCGTGAGCCAAGTTGGCATTCAACACCAACAAGCTAAATCGCCATCATTTACGGCGTAACCAATGCTGCAGGGCATGCCTTAGAAAAGGAAAGTGCATACCAACACTACACCCCTCGCCCCAGCTGAGGAATGCCAACTTGGCTGACGAGCTTGGTAGTTATCACTGGAAACGACTAAATAAAAATTGAGATTTGTACAAAAGCTTGACACGACACGTAAAATGCCGACAACTATCGAGCAAACAATTTTAGTTTCGTACATAGAGAAATACAAGAAAAGAGATTTCTGTATTTATATGATACAAAATATTTGTTAACCGTTTTCATAAATTCTCAAATCTGAAATTAAGTTCAAAAAGATTTTGAACTTGCTTTTTAGTTTGGCCCGAGAAAGTACCCTATGTTCAGGGAAAACGCTAGTTACTCCCATTTTGAACCACCCTATACACCCCAGATTTGATCCTAATCGTTTCGTCGTTAATTCGATCAGGTTAATGAATTGTTTCAATTTATTTTTTGAAGGCCAAAGTAGAAGACAGCTAAGGTGTAGATCTCCCAAAACAAGTTTCTAGTAGAATAGTCACGCGATAATACTTGTGGTGGAAATGCACTTAAATTGATTGATGCAGTTCAAAATCTTTCCATAAACAGAAATACTAACAAAACACAACTACAAAGAAAAATAAGAACTACTTCTTCCAAATATCATGCCTTCTTTGTATCTAGAATAGATTTGGCACATTCTGTTCAATAAATAACAAAGGAAAAAACCAGTAAAAGAAACACATTAATAAAGATCAACAAGAGACCTTCTCTTTTACAAGAAAAATCATTTGGGTCGCGCTTACAAATTTCACACATGAGCGACCAAGCTCTTAGTGGTGCCGCTGTTAATAATTGCAGAAAGAATTACTTATGTATATTGCGAAGCCCGATTGTACTGGCTTACAGGACGGCCAAGTGAAATTAAAAACTCTATTTTTGGTCACTCAGCTAGTCCAGTAAAAGGTGGTTTGATAGAAAACAAAACCCAATTGTGAGTCAGCACAGTTGGGCTGTTGCGTAGTAAAGTCCTGCAAATGGTCTATTGAGATAAGGATCCAATTGGCTTGGTGGAGGGTAAAGATCACATTTTTGCCTGGTGCAAAGAAAATCCCGATGATTTTGGGCCACTGAAAGTGACCTGGTCAAGAAAAAGATCAAACCTGGCTTACCGCAGGTGGTCTGCCGAAGTCCGATATTGACCTACTGCTGGTGGCTTGGTGAAGGGCAAAACTCAAATTTTGGTCATGTTAAAGAGTCAAGTTCGATTTTAAGCCTCCGGAGGGGGCCTGCTACAGAGCGAAGATCGTGACCTGGTGAAGAGCAACACTGCAGGACAAAGCCCGATTGTGGGTCATCGCAGGTGACCAAGTGAAAGGTGAAGGTGGCCCATTGCAGGTACCCACTGAAAAACTTTGCACACGGGCGGCCAAGCTGTTAGCAACGTGACTTTTAGTATCCAAGTTTAATTGAACATGATTAATTAGAAGGGAAAATAAATTAACGTAATAAAACCAATATACGAAAAAAGTAAAGATGTTCTTAATCTTCACTAAATACAAACAGCCAAAATCTTTGAACACCAGAAGAGAAAAAAAAAGTGATTTCAAAAAATACAGTGCAAGGAGGTCGCAATTATAAAGTCGGTATCAAACCGTGTTTCCATTTGTAGTAGGTAGGAAAAAAACCAAGACCCTTTGGGATTTAGGTATTTTTCTTTGTAACAAGTTTGAATATTCAGTAAAAGAATATCCAACAAGCTTGGCAGAAAAACAAAATATTTTGTAGTTTTTCTTTAGTCTACATCATTACCGCAGCATCCTCTGAAGATGTAATATGTAATGTAATAATGAAGTGCAGTTTCAACAAAACGACATTTCCATGCACACCACAGTCTTTGAGTGTCACAATGAATTTTACCTAAATCGACTTGGTTGAAATCTAAACAAGATACAGATAAGAAATAATTTTTATATTTGTAGGTTTGGAAAGGAAAACTGGAGGACATTGTATTTGATAAAAGATTTCCGTTAAAAACAAGAGACGAAAATTTGTTTGAATCTGACAATGTTCGCAGATGGCGCCAAAATTCGACAAGATGTTAGAACAAGGATGGGCAAACTTGGCTTGCTCGCATATTCTACAGCTCAAATTCTTGATTGTTTCGTTAAATCTCTACTCGAAAGTTAGTTTTTGCTAATAAATCCGCTTTTGTACGAGCCAACTCGGTCCTCATCCTTGAATTAGAACGAAGTTATGAGAATTCGTATGGTTTCATTCGAGCATTTTATGTTTTACTACCCTTGCCAAAGCAAACGTGAGAAGGTCCCATTTTAATTTATATTTTTTGAACAAAATATCGTATCGGATTGGGACCTTTTTGCCATGCCATAGTCAAATATTGGTTTGTTATTTGTCAAGATATCTTTACCACATTGGACACCTTAGACTATTAGCTACTACTGACTGCATCCCAAAAACGGCTTACTTGATTAGATAGAGAAAAAAATGGAAAAACTGCTGTATTCCCAAACAAATTAAGATAGTTGGGTAAAGTAGATATCAGACAAATCCGAAAAAAAATTTTTCAAAATCGATAGCAACTCCTCCATATGTGTTACGAACGAATGGCATATCGGAAGATGAGAGCTCATTTTTTAAATACAGATCAACTGAAGTCTAAAAAGCACCACAGTAAGTAAAAAAGAATTTTCTATACAAGGTGTTCTCAAAAAATAATTTTGCGTTTTCGCATCAATGGCGAAATATGGAGTAAATTATATTATTTGACACAGAAGCTTAAAAATGCAGTTTTTGTTTAATTTCTAAACGTATAGTTTTGTGATAGGTCACATATAAAAGGCTATTGTCTATAGAAGGCATCAAAACATGCAGGACTTTTCTGGATGGCGAATAATGCTGTGGGCGACAGTCAGTTCATCAACCTCTGGTGGAATTATAACAGCATCTATTTTCAATTCATCTTCCAAATTTTTTAATTCAGCCTCTAATTCTTACAAAGTTAGAGCTCTGTGGCGTTCGTGATGATTTTTCCAATTAGTTTTATTAGCAGACATATTCACACTTACGCATGTAAAAAATAAACCGAGTCTATGTAAATATAGAGGATAATATGGTTTCAAACTAATACCAACAAAAATAAACCGAGCGGCGGGCTTAATAGTGAACGCAAAAGCCGGCAATATCAATTTGGCCATTTATTATCTGAATAAGCAAAATTTTTACTGCCGGTTCCGGATTCACTTTTAACGCTTTTCTGCATCTTATTATGTGCAGTCACGTTTATTTATTAGAATTTGTATGTTTATTGTCTAATTTGTCGGCATTTCTGTTTTTATTGCATTTTGTCGGTAACCCAAAAATTTGCATTCTTGAAGTCAAAAAGTATATCGCAAGTCGCATGGGTTTCACATCTGTGGTATTTTCACTATAATCCTATTCGGACCCTTAAAATATAAATTACTTTATGGTGTTATTTGTAATAGGTACGTTTATAAATTTTAAAATATTTCTTGTTTCCTATTAGGCCGTTTATAAGTCTGTTATTTACAACCGAACCATACAAATCTATGCAGAACTTGCAGTTCCTTTGTCGGCCTAACACACTATGGTTTAACTGTATTATACGCTAGTGGAATGGATTATGAATCACGCTGTTGATTGCGATAACGCAATATTCTTTTCTGAACACTAAAATTACAGAAAAAAATTTTTTAATTTCTTTCTGTTGGAATATGTGTATTTATTTAAGAAATTGTAGGAAGACATATCTTAAATAGCGAAGTTGGTCAAATTCACAGACAAATTTTTTTTGTAATGAGAAAAATATATTTCCACACTACAAAACAACAGACAATTGATACTGATAGGGAAAAAGACGTTACCATCTAGTCTAAGTCTATAAGTGTGGCCCACGGAAAAGGTTTTAAAAATTGCAAGAGAGGAAAAGTGTAATATTTAGGAATCCTTACATAATAAATAAAAAACAAATTGGCCCGTCTAGTATTTGTTTCTCGTTTGGCCCTCCATCAAAAATTGCCCATTCATGATCTAGTCCTCTTAATCGATCATGGGCATAGACAAAGATATTACAAAAGATACTTAAACCATTTAGCACTTTACAAAAATATTCTCATCATTCAAAGTAAATTTTGAAAAATAAAATTATAACGACGTCAAAGGAAATAAAGAAAGAAATTGCTCCATTTTTATGTATAATAAACAAATTAATTTAAATGACCTGTAAAGAAAACAAAAAAAACAGACATGCTGAGTTGTTACGAGAAGCAGCTTCTATTTGAGAAAGATAATTCACTTACAGCCAACAGAAAACCTTCGAGGAACCGTAGTGAAAAAGGTTTAATAAAAAGAACAATTTTCCACAGCAGCTAAATTGAAAAGTTAAAGAAAAAAAGCTTTGAGGGCAATTGTAATCTTTAACTAATACTAATTCCCTTATAAGATGTACCACAGCCTAGTGGTTAAAACAAAAACGTTATCTATCCTTTAGCTGATTTTGTTTCTAAACATAACGTAAACTTAGAAATTGAGATGTTTCTCTGACTATTTTAAAGCTGCGTAATCAATCAGTTATTACTTTGCAAAAACTTGGAATTCAGATGATTAATCTCGTGGTAATTGGCCTAAATCGTAGTTTGCCTTCATCAATCAATTTTTAGAATTGTAATTTTCAAAAGTATTCAATCTTAATTTTTACAAGCTTCAAAGTCTCAAAATAACTTTCCTTTTACCACTTTCTGATCCTTTATTTCAGGCCTTTTAAATTAACAGCCCTTAAAGTTGATTGTTTTTAGCCAAAGCTAATTGGATCAAAAGTTGGCAAGAAATTATTTTTTTTATTTTAATAAAAATAAAAATATTTGACTACATTGCAGTAAAATGCTAAAGTTCCTAATTTTAATAAAATCAGCGCAAAAAGTTAAAGAGAAATTTCAGTTTTCTGTATCTTTCTGATTTTGAGTCTCAATTTATGCTTTTCGGGAAAACCTCGTAATGAACAATTTTCAATTGAAGATTTTTTCTCAAAATTCGTACCCGATTCGCAATGTGGAATTTCCAAATAAAAATCAATAACAGCCTAGCTAAGTAAAAGGAATTTAAGAGAACTATGAGAAGTTGTATCCCAAGAAGAATCTAAAAGCCTTTTTCCAGAAGTCTATTGCTTAGTAGGAATAGTAGGTTATTAAGGCACGGCCATCTGCAACGAATTCTCTTGAACTTAAAGACTAAATGTAAATTGCCAGAAGACAACTGTCAACATTTTCTTCTCAATCGACATCGTTTATTGTTCGAATTAACTTCTTTTACGCAAGATATAAATTCAGATTATTTTTCACTCTTGCACGTAGCGATACGTATCGGCCAATAAACAGCTGGTTGGACCGAGTGTATAATTATTGTCTGTGTCGTTTCCGAAAAGCAAATCCTTCACGAAGTGAAATTAAATTATAAATCCATAATACAAAACCACATTGATTTACCAAGAGAAACTCAACGGCAGAAATTCAATTTTGAGTAAAAATATTTTGAAATTGTTCAATAAATGGCCTAAATACTTGCTCATGAAATTATAAAATGAGTTACATTGAATATCCTGCAAGCACATAACCAAAAGTGGTGGGTCCACTCAACAATGCCAGTGGCCTAGTTACCTGCAGATAGGTAGATACTTGTGGTTCCCTAAGCAAAATTTTGAAAATCATTTTTATGAAATTCTCAATATTTGACAAGACCCTAACGGTAATACTTGATGTATATTTTAACTAAAAGCATTAAAATCCTCAAAAAAAATAGAAATTTCTTTGCCATAGATTTGTCGAGAATTTTCCTCTTTAGACTTTTCATATCAATTGATACTTTCTAGCGTTTCAGTTAAACGTACAAGGTGGTCCAAATTCGATGTATAATTGCGGGATATCTCGAAAATCAGAATAGCTAATCAATAATACTTTTTTGGCAGTTGTATGGTCTATGCTCAGTCAGAAAAAGAAAGGCGTTGTGATTTTTGGGCAAGTGAGTGGGCATGACAGGTTGTTGTCTAGTAAGAAAAATTGAACATCCAGTGGTACAGAAGATGGCGAAA
>VTPC01090180.1:457461-542178 GCA_011009095.1 Ignelater luminosus | reverse complement strand
TGTTTTGTTGATCACAAGGAGATGATAATAGCGTTTTATATGTAAGGGAAAAAAAGCTTTTCGAGATACTAGGAAATTGCAGATGAAGGGATTCTTAATAATTTTGTCAAATATGTTTTTGGCAGCTTCATGGTCTATGATCAGTTAAAAAAGAAAGAAGTAGAAATTAGGTCAAGGAATGTCGACAAGTAAGAAAAATTGAACATCTACAATTTTACGGAAGATGGGAAAATCTTTTGTTGGCTGTAAAAAGGTGGCAAATGTTTTCTTTATGTAACAAAGCAGGTTTCGAGGAACCAGCAAAAAGCAGATGATAGGGTGCTTAATAATCATTTCAAATATGCTTTTGGAAGTTTTATGGTCTATGTTAAGTCAAAAATAGAAAGATATAGGAATTCGGAAGGGTAACTCTTTCGTTGATCGTAAGGAGGTGGCAGATGGTTTCCTATATACCAATGCGTCAAAATAGAATCTTGCAGAGTCCAATAAGCTTTTGGCAGCTTATGGCAGTGTATGATCAGTCAAGAAAAGAAAATTTCTCGTTGATCTTAAGGAGGTGGACAGATGGCAATGCACCAAAACAAAATTTCCTAGGAGTTGGGAAAAGGCAGATGAGGTGCTTAATATTTAATCATGTCAGTTATGCTATTGGAAGCTTTATGGTCAACGATTAGTGAAACCAAAAAAGAAATAGAAATTGGGAACGGTAAGGTCTTTCGTTGATTGTAAAGTGGCAGATGCGCCAAAACAAAGTTTTCGAGGGGTTGCTTAATAATCATGTCAGATATGCTTTTGGTAGGTTAATGGTGTATGATCAATCAAGCAAAGAAAATTTTTCGTTGGTTGTAAAGAGGTGGGCCAATGAAAAACCGCCAAAACATAGTTTCCGAGAAGCTAGGAAAAGGTAAATGGAGGGGTGCTTGATATTCAGTTATGCCAAATAAGCTCTTGGAAGCTTTTATGGTCCTAGAATATTTCGAAGAGTCAAATATGCTCTTAGTAGTTCTGCTAGAGAGATACCGAATAACAGAATTTATTCCTACCATCAACATTTTAATAGTTAGTACATTCTTTTGTTTTTAAATTATTGGCATGAATCGGTTTCTTCCGATTTTCTTCATACAGTTATTTGTGAAAATAGAAGAATACTTTTTAGATGTTTCTTGTACAAATTGATGTTTGGAATAATATGGTAAATTGCATTTTTTATTCTATTCAAATTTTCCCAAGTAATAGCAAAGTCAATTCATAACTGAAGCATGCATCAAAACTTTGAGCTCAACGGGAAAACCTGATCAATAAAGTGTATTCAATTTTTCTTATCTCTTCTGGTTTCTGAGACACCCTGTACTTAGTTACAATAAATTTGGCTCACCCTATAGCCTCATACCTTTTTTCAACTTGGTTCTAATAATCTTGTTACTCTGTATAATTAATTAGTTGTAATTGACCGACAGCATTGTTTTAATTAGAAACTGTTTAATTAATTCGATTTAAATTTTTTGCATTACTTTCTTTCGTTAAACATAAAAACTTTTCTGAATTATTCAACAAGCGGAAAATAATACATTAGTTAATTAGGAAAATTTCTCATAAAAACTACAATAACAAAACATTAAACAGGTTATAAAAGGATGCTTAACTAACAAAAATGTTAGTTCCATTATTTTAGTACAATGTAGTTTCGATGTTTAATTTTCAAGCGTAGTTAAAACGAAGCAAGAGATGATTTGTATTTCCCTTGGGACTTTCACCCATTCATGAGAAGGAATTTGGCGTCATCAAACACACAACTTGAAAATGAAGTTATATAAAGGTCTTGATAAATATGTATCAAGATAGTGTCGACGCTTTGCATGGAAAATCACGTCATGTCGTTTTTCAACTATTTAGAATAATATCGCCCCTCATTTATAACATTATGCCGATCAATCAAGTAGGTTAACCACTCGCACTACTAGAAATTCGTTTTTAATTAAATTTCTGAAGATATTGAAATTTTTGCTATGAAACAATAAATAAATTTGTAAAATAAAAATTTTATACTAACCATGGTGGAGCTACTGCGCTAACGGCAGTACGAACGACGAGTGAACGGCAACGTTTCTGAAGGGAACGTAGTTCATCCTCAGCAGCCAAGAAGCGTTCGCTCATGTCAACTCTTGCGAAGCAATCTGGTGCCATGATAGCCTCCAGCTGTCGCATAAGATGGCGTATGGAAGCAAGTCTTCGTTCCCGCTCTCCTTGTTCATGTTCGGAACCTTCGTCGGAAATGCCGCTATCCGAGAACGAGCTTTCACTAAGCAATCCAGGCAAGCTAGAACCCTACAACAAGTGAACAAACTATAGCGGGCCTGGTTTATCGACGTCTTCGACGCTCCGGATGAACCGCCCCAGTAATGAAAAGCGCCGCGCTGCATACAAAACAGATTTCAGGCGGTCAAAGCAATCACCAACTTATACGCTGCAGTGGCGTTCCCGCAATCTACTAGGTTCTTGTCTAATACTGCTAGTAAAACTATGTAGTACAAGGTTAGTGGTAGTTCCGTTGCGGGGGTGATCTAGTACATTGTAACCGGACAATTCTTAAAGCCGTAAAATCTAATTTTAGCGTCCACCTTGCTTTCTTCCAGCACAGAGACACTGAGCTCTCAGAAGCGATATTAAATTTGTATTTTTACGCTGATTCCATCGAATATCTCAGCAACGTGACCAGAAATTCGATAGTTGCGCGATTAACGATCCGGAAGCGGCACCATTACGTCCACAGAACTTACGTTCTTAGTGTTACTCGAGACACGTGGTTTTTTCAGATTTCAACAAATTTTGAATGTAAACACGAGTACTAAGTGACTATTTACGTTTAATTATTTTTTTAATTTAGAAGTAATAATTAATATGCATTTACCTGATTAGTTTCAGATAGTACTTTGGCAACTTCTCGTACTGAAGTGGCAATATGATCAGAAAGAATTCCATCTCGAAGAGCCGAATCTAGAATCGCTAATGTTTCTTTATCATCTTGTAAATCTCCTTGTAATTGATCTAATCGACTTTCCAACGTTTGCCAAGTTTGTAATAAGCATCTCAAATGATTCAACCTCTCCGTAGCACTGAAACAAGAATTTAATAATATTAATTAGGTTAAAGATTACGTATTCAAAGGGGTTATAGTGTTGGAAAAATAAATAAGCAGCTGTCAATCTAAATGTGTTATACGGTAAATAATATTGTCGGCTATGGGTAATATTAAGAATCTCCCCACATGGTTACTTTGCCCCAGGCCGGACGGAAGGTCAACATTTATCCAACTAATGATGTCGTCCAATCGACGGCGGCGAGTCTGAGAAGCCGTTCAATTGCGAGTGGACTTTTATTACATATTTCTAGATTTCCGAGTGACTAAATCAAAATGTACTTACCTACTATGAATGTCGTACCATACTCGATATAATTCGCTGATATCCGTCTTAAGAGCGGCAGGATTGTAATTTTTATTTTCGATAACGAAACGATGTACAGCCACATTTAACGTTAGCAATTTTGCTTTTCTTTCTTCCATGTTTACCAATTTTGCCTGAAACAAATGTTATTAGTTGTTAATAACAATACTTTCGAAAACTAACAAAATATTATTGTAAGGTTTGAATGTGATCCTGAAAAGAGATTCAATGAATTATGTAAAAGTGCTCTGACCATACACAATTTTATCTTCTAATATGATGTAACTCGTTTTTCTCCTGTCAAGTTTAACACGTGCATGCATGTCGAGGTACTATGGAAAATTAATTAAAATTTAATATAAGGAAGGAGAATATAAACCACGTAATTCTCCCACAAGGAAAAGAAGCAGCCCGTAGCAAGGATATAAAGTTGAGTAATTTATACACATACGGACATCAATGTCAGGCGGCAACGAAATATGGTATCGCTATAGCACTCGCTGCAGGAGACGCCAGAATTCGCCCGGCTACGATCAGCCTCTGGAGACCACAGTGGACATTCAATAATGTCCATAATATGTGAGTTGACGTAAAAAAGTAAATAAAAATTATTCTCTTTTCTACTTTTCGTTTGGACTTACTAAACTGACACAAAGAGTATTTTAAATCATTTTTACACTACAATAATGCAATCCAACTTCTCTTTTAACAATTTTTTATTACGGCGATAATCGTGTGACAAACTGTACTGACTTCAAATCAATTGATTGGCCGTTGATTGCAAATTGAATTACACGGGAATGCGTGTCTGTAGCGAGTTTATCAGTGGCATACCAATGCATTAGAAAGGGGGGGCCAAGGCGGTCCTATGCCGATTTTATTCCGCGATCTGTTCGTCAACCACACGTGTTTGTTATGCAGCGCGGCATTTAAATGAGCTAACATTACGGTTGTTCACGTCGCTCGAATTGTACTCTATATTTACTTTTGAATGCTCTTCTTAAACCTTAAAATTGTATGGTTAGAGAGAAACGTACTTTCACGTTTGAAAGGAATAACATTAAACGGGATAAGAACGAAAATTCTAGTTTTTCCGAAAACTCGTTGGATAATAACAATTGCGATTAGAAGTTATGTTTGAAGTCGAAATACTTTTAAAATATGTAAGTGTATTATCCCTAAGGATATAAAGATAATTGGAAGCTGCACGAAGTTAGCAAAAAGTGCAAGTTGATGGAAGGAACAATAAGAAAATTTCAAAACGAATTACATGTGTGGTATAACTAACAACGACGAAAAAGTTTCTTAGCCTGGAAGATCGCGAAGAAGGCAGCCATATGATGATGTGCGATCGATATCGACTGTCACAGAGCAGCAGCATTTGTACCCTGTTCCGGACACCTCGAGATTAAGACTTGGACGTGGCTGCGAGTAAGGCGTGATGGAGACCGGTATTGAGAATCCTGTCACGTAGTCGGCCGGAGCAGTAGCGCGACACGGGTACGCTTTTATCGTCATTTCAAACTCTGAAAATATCACACACCGCCAGTTTTTAGGTCGCGTACCGTTAAATTCCAGAGTCCATAGGAACGGCGTGGAATTAAACAATGCTTTTCTGCACTGAACTTAACACACTGTTAATGTTACTTTCCTTCATTATGGATCCCCATATCTAATATTAGCAAGTTCTATAATGATAAAGATCAAAACAAACAATAAATATTCATTGTTATAACTATAAGTAATTATGTAAGTCTTGATTCCTTAATTTCGATAATTTTTACTGATTTTCCCAAATTTACGTTTAGTATATCCGTACTTGTCTCAAATTAGAAATTAAATTTCAAACATTACTGTACTATGTTTAGTCTATAATTAAGTGCTGTTCTAATTAGAAAAAAATTCTGTTCGAGCTTTCTAACGAGTTTAAACCTCGACAATATTGTCAGATATGGTAAAATGGTTTTAAAAAAATAAAAATTGGGAAAACATGCAGAATCGTCACAAAAAACACACTGAATTGGTTAATTAACTGTGGAGCAATCAGCTCTTGGCTTCTCTTTTCAATTTTGTTGTTTTCGTTGTTGTAATTGTTTTAATTATTGTAGATAGGCAACTTATTCTACACAAGTGCATCTATCAATGTCAAGACTTTATCTTAATGTTATAAATCGCCCGGGTTGGTAAACCATATACCAACAGGAAATCATTTTGGCTTTACCGGTTTCACTAAAATACAGAGGATCGGTTGCTTAGCAGTTGTGGAGTTGTATTTTTGAGCAGTGTCATCAAGAAGAAAAAGTGTTAGTATTTTATCTCCATCCGCTGATTCCTGTTCTAAAAGGGATGATTTCATCCCGTTGGGGCAAAATACGCGCAACTATTAATATCTTTATCTACGTTGAACGCCAAATAGTCTAACAATCGGAAGATTCTAGTAGAAGATGCCTGACTTTACATTCTCTCCCGAAATTTAAAAAACAATTATCTGGATCTCTTCAGTTAGAATGAAAAGGTGAGTAGAGCACAGTTCTGTCCACAAAGATAATGTCTAAATGGATCGAATGCAGTTTTCGCTTTGGTGGCGTGCAATAATTAAACATTTTGATTTGAAGTTCCACCATCCATAAAATGCAAAAAGCATGAACCAAAAAGCATTTAGTATTATCAGGGTAGGTTCTATTTTTACAAAAATATTTTTGAACGGTCCACAGATTTTGAACCATTGAACAATGTAAATCCACAACAATCTTAATACTTTAAAAATTGTCCCGGATAGTGTAGCGGTGACGATACTTGCCACCAATATTCTTTGTATATACCAGGCGGACGTGGATTCGAGCCTGATAACGAAGAAAAAATTTTTCGGATTTGGAATTCGGGAGGCCATACGACCACAGCAGTCGGTGCTCAAAAATGAGAAAGAAAAATACCTTACAGATTGTATATAAAGTAAAAAGCAAAATTTTACTTGGCTATGGATGATGTTTTCAAAACGGAATACATCTAGAACACAAAGAACATAAACGCCAAGAGAATGGCAAAGCAACACTCAACTTCGATTTGATAACCCACCACGAGGGCAAGAGTAAACTTGACAAGACTTATAATATATTTTTAATCACATACTAGATTACCAACTTAAATAATATTCTAGATGATACATGTTAAGTTAAAAAATGCAATATGGTAAAGATTTATTATCAATCGATCAAGAAAGACAGATAATACTAAGAAAAAAATTCTTGTAGAATACAAAATATTGAGTTATCGGTGGTATTTTGCATAAAAGGCAAAACAACAGTTTTTGAGACTTTCTGGGTAATCTACCTGAAATCCACTGATATAGCAAAGTGCAGTGTATATTTTATTGCAAAAAGAAAATTTCAGTTTCGTTCAAAAAAGAATTTCATTCAAATGGATCCAAATGTACGAGTAACATAAGAAAAAAATTTCGACAGATAAACATTCAGATTTTCCAAAACCGTACTATATATATATCAGCAGTAATTATAACAGAAAATAATTATATTAATACTAACAACTTGGGTTTTGTCTATTTCAAATTCGTAAACAAAAACAAACGCCCAAAAACAGTCTTTTCCCCTCGTCGCCTTTTTTATATACCGGCTATGGTTGGCTCGCGTACATCTAGTATTCAAGGGATTACTCGCTATACCTGGGAGGTAAATAAAAAACAAACCTTTACGGTAATAAATTTAAATCCACTTTTATGTTTATTGGTGTTGACAGTTATAAGATCTTTTTATTTGTTTTCTGTTTCTATTTATTACCGTAACCTTTCGTTATGCTGGTAGGTATTTCCTCATACTAAAAAAACAAAACGAACGGTAGCCACGGTTTCTTTAAAAACAATTAATATTCTAAAGTCAAAATTACTAATTACTAATAATCTTTATACATATAATTTTATACAAGTTTGTAATCCTTCAAGATAAATGGAATTCCAAATAAGGATGCGTACATGATTCATAGTTTTTTTTTCAATTCAATTAACTTTTTATATTAAAACTATTCAAATACCGACGCACAGGCACACCTCGTGCAGTTTTTTATCTAATTCAGCTCCAACTTATCTAAACGCAAAATAAAAATTTTAATATTAATTCGTTTTATTTTTAAAGAAAATTCGCAAACTTTCTTTCATTTTCAGGTTATGACCTCATAGCAAAAATGACTTTCTTACATTTCTAAACTTATAGCGACATCTAAACATATAGTAGCGTTCTGGCGTAACGAATTTTAAGGTTTGTATTCAGGATAAATAAAGAATGAATCGTCGCTATTACAGAGAGCGTATCGAAACCTGTAAAACTTGTTTCGGGTTAGATACTTCGTAAATACTTGCATATACGGGGGACTTCAGAATAGTTCTATCTTTATTTAAATTATCATTTCATAAATCAATATTTCATTTTATTGAAATACGTCATTGGTTAGAAACACAAATATTCTTATTAATTCGTATTTCAAGAATTCTTCCATGATCCTTAGTTTAACAAAAACTAATTTCGCCTCACAAGTTTAATTACATCAAAAAAATGTGCCAACCGTTTGATAACATATTTGTTACGCAAGCATCTTTTTTCCGTTTTTGCGTGTAATGCCTGTATTTGAGAATATCAAACTTTAAATCTTTTTTCTGCTAGTTGCTGCACCAATAACAGTTTGCATTTAGAGAATAAAGATTTTGGTTTAAACTATTTCTTCTTTATTATCAACTTCAGAATTTTCATTTTCATTAAAATCACATTAAATTGTCTGAATCTATCTAATAAAAAGAATTTCAATAAGAAGTTCTGTCTTTTTATTCTGATCTTTTCGATAATGATACCAAAGATTGCCGATTGAAGTAGAATATGGAGACGTGCAAGATGCTTAATTAAAAGAAAGATATGAAAATTAAGAAAATACCGAAAAAAGCATCCAAATTCGAAAGCAACAAACTTCTGGCAACTAAATATCTGGCTTTTGTAATTGTCGCAGAAAGATAATTACCAAATGAAGTATGACCATTTGAAATAGAATTTCTCATCGGTAATATCTGACCAAAATAGTCTATACCCCTAGGGATTTCTCTAGGTTACGTCAAATAAACGTTTGTTCTGTGTTTAGTTTGTAATGTGAGTTACACGATTTCCTCAGATATTGTGTTTCAAGGTTTTTTATCCATAACTCGTGAACGGTAAAATATGTTATTTAACTCCCTCATTGAGTTTCAAAAATGATTCCAATGTGCATTATGACAGCAGCGAAAACAATAAAAGGCACCGTCTTTAAATACCAACAGCCTTGACCAAATTTTGATCCGTCAATAGGGATCCCTATTGCATTTTTCAACGATATCAAAATGGCACCAAGGGATTTTGCTCTACTTAGGAATATATCTACAGAACAACCCGTGAAACAAGATTTTATCTTTGCAGATTTCGCCTCCATAAAGGAAGATAATAGACAAGCTAGTCAAATAGGAAACCGCCCTACGTTTCTCCAAGCAAAAGTTTTCCGATAAAAAGAAAAAGGCAATTATCTATTCTGGCCATTTTGGAAAAATGGCAAAAATACCAAACATCCACCGATAGCAACGAAATTCAAATAGTATGTGTTAGGTAGAAGTCTCTGAACAAGATTGGTGTATGTGTAGTTCGATCCTCTTGTATTTCTCCACCCCCTACAACGGCATTTAGGGAAATATGTTTTTTCCGACATAGCGTCCCATCGAGATGAAACTTTCTCTGTCGTAAATGGTACTTAATGATTCAAGATGTTAGCCGAGTTTGGACGATCTTAAATTGTTTTTGGTCAGGTTATTTCAGAAAACCGAGTTTTTACCTTCTTTGAGCCATTGTGATTGATCATGATCGGGGGCTTTTACAAAACAAGTTTTGTTGAATGTAACCCCAAAACGGCCAACTTGATTATCAAATTTCTAATAAACCGTAGAAACTCGATCATTTTAAAACAATTGAAGGTAGCGTGATAACAAGGTGTCTACTAATAGCATTTGGTGCGTTGAAGATGAATCTGAAGAAAAAATTGCAAAAATCGATTGTTCGCAAATTATGGATGAATCGTGTAACTCACATTACAAACTATGAACTTAGAAAAAAACCTAACAGACTCCCTTGGGGAATAGACTATTTCCGATTGCAGTGGCACTGGGTTACTACTTAAGAGTTCTGATGTATAGAAATGAAAACGTGAATGTCTTCTCGAAACATCCAAAATGAAAAGATTGAAAATTGCTATAGGCAAAAGACGGAATCATCGAAAATAGCAACGGAGAGGAGGAAACATATCAAAGACACTACAAGAAGAAATGCTAACGAAGAAGTGTGAACGCTTTAGAACAATGGACAGACGAGACTTGTTCATAAATCAACTATGGTAAAATCTTCAAAAGTTCAAAAAGACAGAAATTGAAAACCTCAGAATTCCAAGTACCAATTATTGATGTAGTGTTTGTGAAACAATTCGGTGCGTCAACTATTAGAATTTCGAGCCGTACCTCAGCGTACAGAAGAAAAAATCGTCTTGATTAGAGCTAGAAAGCCTCCTATACTCTCAGTATAATAAAAATCGGTTTTATAATTAACAATAAGAAATTCTTTTTAATATGGATGTAGGAGTGATTACACACGTAGAAAAGCCTTTCTCAAACTCGGTTAGCAACTGTTTCAAAAATTATTCGAAATAGTTACAGAATCTTCTAGATTTTCTATTGACTTACGATGACATTGGGTAACATGTTGACTATGTTGTCCAAATTATGTCAAATATTAGATTTTGTATAAAAAAACCATTTCAAATCGTTGCATGTGATACGGTTAATTAAACACAAACACGGCCTTACGTAACTTAAATCTGTTAATCACTTTTTAATTAAGTTGTTTGTACTTTAATAAATCATTTGTGGATGTTTCATATCTTAAATTGCATTTGTAACAGAGTAAACAAAACAACGCAAATTTTATATTAAATCAGCAAATTTTTCTGAAATTGCAGGCCATTGTATTGTCTTTTAGACAACTTTTAACTATGAACTCTCAATACGCAGCAACTACCAAGATTTTATTTTTAATATAACCAGATCTGTTATAACTTTTGAAACATGTTGTATAAAGATTTCGTGTTACAATGTGGGCTGTTTTTATTCCCTGGACACGATTTTATTATTTCTAAACAAAAGCTACAAACTGCTCATTAATTATGATGTTGCCTAGTTAATGACATGATGAACCCACAACGACCTTGTAATGTATAAATATAATTATCTAGTTCTGCTACATGCAAAAATATGATTCCATAATTCAATTACGTACTAACAATAAAATTCATAGAATAAAACAATAAATGCAAACTTACCGAATAAAATTCTATCTCCTTGCGAATATCCTCGATGGAATTTACCACTAAAGATTCGAACGGTGCAGGAGTTTTAAAATTGGCAAGTTCATTTTTCAAAAGTATAATTTCCTTTTGCAAATTTCTGTACTCTTGCATTCTATTAGCCTTTTCTTTCAATCGTCTCCACTGTGATAGAAGATCTGTAAATCACAACAACAACAACGTCGTAAATGTTTCCAATTAGCTCGCACCTTTTCACTCTCGAAATTTAATTTGAAACACAAAATGCACACCGAAACCAACCGTGTAAATGGTTATTAGAGTTGGAATTAGTGGGAAACACCGTTTGAATTAAAACGAACATTTCGCAAATCGAGTTCTTATTAGTTTGACCGGCGCGCTTGTTTTATTAGATATAAATTTCTCTCCGGATTCACCTACTCGTTAATGTTACGTCATCTAAATGGAATCACACATGACAATTTACAGATGATTTTTACCTTTCCTTGACCTTGATTGCTTACAATTAACAAGTTATTAAATGTTAATACGTCTTAAAACACGTGAAAGCGTTACGAAAAAGATTAAGCGTTAATTTCCGGCGTTTGTAGGTCCACTTTATTGCAATATCTCCATTTAAGTCGCTTAAAACTAACGTTAGCAAAAGAAATCAATGCGAATAAAAATGACTAACAACAGCAAGACTGCGAATCAGAAAACGAGTGATATTTAAATGTTAAAAAATTATTCTAAAAAGAAAAATCCTAACGTATCGTGCTATTAAAGTGAAACCTATTGTGAATGTTTTGAAAGAGACTTCTATAATAAATATAATGTTGTGAAAGTCCATAATTTTAAAGATTTCTCTGTTCTAAACATTCCTTTGTGTGACTTAGATTAATTTTTAATTATATAAATCTATTGTAATTTGATTTCCATTGCATTTCATGATAATTTTATCTATAATCTATAATTGCGTTTGGTTGATAATAACAAAGAGAGTGGATAAAGGAAAACAAGTAAATAAAACATTCTAATATTCATTTAAACACGACTGACAGTGGTATTAACGCTGATCATCAAACTGTGTTAAAAGTAAATAATCGGAACGGAAAATAATTATTCCAGGAGAGTAGGTGCTATTAAAGTTTAAATTGATAAAAAAAGAAAACTAACCTGTACTTCTTTCGCGGTCGGCCTTGGAAAGTGAAAATTCTTCTGGAGATTTTTCGATTAGATTTAAACAGTACAGATGTCGGTCACACGTTGCTATTATATCACTCTGTAACAGAAGAGAAATTTTTCCTTTATATGTTAAAACAAACGAACGTAATATTGGTATAAAACAAGATAAAGAATTTTGTTTATTTATTTATGTTCTAAAAATTAAGTCAAGTGTTATTTGTAAAAGAATTCTAGAAAAAAAAAACACGATACTAAAATCGCCTGAAGCTAACTAATGATTACTGCAAATGTCAAGAATTCTTAATATGCTAGAAAACTTGAACCTTTACACTAAATGCCTTTTTGTTCGATTGTCCAATTAAGTTTGTTATTAAGGAAATTGGAAATTATCATTATTAAGACGTAGTTTACTAACAATAAGGCCATTCTTACAATTAATGCTTAATAGGTGTGTTGGGCTAAATGAACTGTTCTACTTATTTTTAAAAATCCAAACATCAGTTTGTAAAGCTAATAACTATGAAACTTCTATACAGTCTTTATTATCATTTTCTGCATTTCAATCGGAAGAGCTTTTCTGAAAGAACCATTTTGGCGTTTCCCAATAATAATATGAACCCTTTCTTTGATTTATCTACTCCATCATTTGCCTGTTGCGATAAATTTGGCCAATTTATCTCTTTCTATTCGATTTTGGACAAACTAGCTTCTAGGACAGTCTACTTTGTACAACTAATTTGTTGTCATAGACTTGGCAACAACAAAAACCTACAGTAAAGAATGATAAATCAATGACATACCAAACTCATTGACATTGAGGTCTTGGTTGGTTCTCTTGGGTTTTTATTATTAGACAACTCATTGAAACATGAATAAGTTCAACGTAATTAGATCAAGAGACCCTAGATAACCAACACAAAAAATATTATATTTCTGAGCTACAGTTTGGGAACTTCTCTGACATTAAATATTAGAGCTAATCGACGAGATTAAATTCTTCATGGTCACTTCCAGCTTATTGATGACTATGACATTTTGTACCTTTCAAGCAAATGTAACTAATTTGCCCAATTCCTATTCTTTAGTTTAATACAGTTTGGCGTGACCGGGCTGATCTTCTGCTAAATACGTAAACCGAAACGAACTAAGTTTTAATACTGTATGAAGGCACACCAATTCAAAAGCAAAGAAACATAAAATAAATCATAGCAACGCTTCGCCCAGAAGCTGGCCATTTATTTATGCCAAGTTTTGTGGAACTTAGAAAGAAATCAGTGCCAAGACTACCTTCTAATCTCCAAAACACTAATACATAATCCAAGTGATATATTGTAAAATTTCTTTTTGAAATCGGAGTAATGGGTTACGTTGATTTTGGCTCTCTTTGCACGCAATTGAAGTCTAATGATCTAGAAGATACACAATACTCGTTTACGCTCTGTATCACCTCTTCGTTTGATTCAAATCTTTGTCCAGCTAGGAAAGTTTTGGCAACCTTTTTTCTGGTCATTCCAAGATGCTTTTTCGTAATCGCTTCCAGTAATGCCCTTTTTCCCAAGAGAATTCCCTTTGTGTCCCAAACAACTGATGCCATCACCTATCTAGTGGATGGTATGCTTTTCACCTTTTTCGGAACTGGTTCATCTCGTGTAGTCCACTGTATATATTACTGTTTTCCGGTGTATAGTGATGAATCCAATATTTGTCCATGGTCACAAAATGCCATAAGAGATCCGTTGGACTTTTTTAAACAATTGAAAATAGTTGTCTGATGTTCGCTTACGAATTTACTTTTGCTCTGGAGTGAAGTGACGCGGCACCCATCTTGCACAAAGTTTTCCATTTGTAACTCACTGTACAAAATAAACTCGCTCAGTTGCGTACTTTCACTCGTCACCACATCACGAAATTTGTCGACGATTGCGTGGCAGCTAAATTCGTTTACCCAAAGATGGCCGATTTCATAGAAAGGACAAAAGTTACCCAATGTAGGCAAAATCCTTCTTTCGCTGTTTTCTCTTAAAAAAAATCCATTTTGCACTGTCACTTAAAATACTTGTGTTTAAATAACTGTCAACCAACGCATCACTATCGGAATACAGTAGAATATTCATCTATTGAAAGGAAACAAGGGATTGATTTGTTACAAAAACCATTTCTCTTGCAAAAGAATGAACAAATGAACAAAATCAATTTAATGTTTAATTTAATGCAAAGAAAATATGAAACACGATTTTAAGAATTTTAGCAACAAAGAGATAAGAATCTAGGAAAACACAAACCAATAAATGTTTAGAAAATATGCAAAGAAGTAAAATAGTCCATAATAGCAAGAAACCAAAAGTAGCGACGTTATTTCTAGAAATATAAAAAAATGTGACTAGAGAAAGTTATACTCGACACCACAGGGTGCCATATAAAATAGTGACACAAAAGTCTAAATATTCTTAATGGAACGCCCTATATATTTTCTTATTTCTCAGCCAAATGTTGATTACAGAAATATAGCAGTATGGGGTCTAAACCAAACAGTTACGGCGTTTTTCGATTCTCTCTTATAAAATGCCGTCAAATCTAATGAGCAGCCCTGGTATAATTAACAAACGTTTTAGTTTTGAAACCCTATAGAAACAACAATTGTGGTTGAAATTTTAGTAATCGTCTCTAAAGATAAAAAATTTAATTGTACGTTACTAACTACGTTGAGAAGTTTGATAATATTTCACAATAAATAATTGAATAACCTCAAAATTGTTGTGTAGACTCACATAATGCTATATTGTTGCAATTACGTTTCTCTTTTGTCAATCACCTTGTGTAAGAGATGTATTGTAGTTAAAATTTTAATAATAAGTTCTAATTTTAAAAGCCAAATGTTTAGTAATTACAACACTGAAACTGTTTTTCTAAATTACAGACAATGGTTCTGTGTAACTTTTCCTAAAAACATTTTTTGGTATTTCTACAAATAACAACGTTATCTTTCAATTACAGCCATTAGGACACCCTGTATATCTTATTTTATATTTATCTGTCGGTTATAAATTTATTAATCAATTATGATCATTATAAAAGAATTCCAACTATCTTCCTGATGGTTTGTAATTAATTTCTAATGGCCACGCTATTTCTTCATTTTCATCTTCTTATACAGTTTTTTTTTCACTAAAGAATTTAAGGTATCTTTCCTCAGTGTTTAATTTTCTCTTTAATAATAGGTTATTAATCTGAAGTTCTATTATAAATATAATCAAGCCTCAGTGGTTTGTTTATCCTAATTGAGCTGAAGTCACAGATTATTTTAATACTTAGATGTCTTAACGTATGTAATAAATAATCCATCTTGACGTTTACAAGCTACAATTTTTTAAAGGAAGTTGTAAATTCCAAATGTTTAAACGCGTTAAAACTTCTAGAAAGTAGCAAAATAATTCTCACATAAATATAATAATGTTCCAAGAAATAACAGTTTCTTTGGGGTAACACTCTTTATTTGTCAGCCATTAATAACCGTAATAAATAATTTTACACATTACACTGTTTAACTTCTGCCTAGGTGCACATGGACTGTTTCAAATTAGATATCCATTACTAGGATCTCAAAAAGTTGTCAAATTGTGTATTGATATTGTGTAATGATATGCTAGAAACAAATCCATAGTATTTTGCTCTTTTAACTTCATTTGTTAAATAATACTTTACTTTTTAGTTGGTTTTCTAAGAAATTTCTGAAGTATTATTTGGAACTGTATAACTTGCTACATTTCTCAATATCAAAGATATCTTAAGCAAAATTTAGGGCAAGAAGCTACTCACAAAGCTTTACAGATTTTTTTAATTACCCCCATTTTATTATCTAGCTGTGAGCAGTGGTTTTCACACAAGCAACTTGTCTGAAGCCTTGGAACAGCAGCTTTCAACTTTTTGTTATTTCTAACTATCTGGAATATTTTAGCCTGTTTTTTGTTATGAATAACTTGGTATAACTTGAAAGGCATGAAAATAACACACCTTTTTTAACCTAAGTATAATATGCCAGCAGTAATAAGTTGCATATTACAGAATCATTCCTTTCTGTCGCTTTTAGATACGAGACATTGGTCAGTATTTTCATCTCTTATTTCAAAAATATCTCCTCATTCTCCATTTTCTTTAGACTGAAGAATATGTACTATGAATAAGGACACTAGAGTGTGGATAAGCATAAAGAACCGATCAGAAATGCTAGTAGAATTGACAGTATTTGGACTACTTCTTGACTGCTCTCTCTGTATTCCTTATTATTATAAGTTTCAAACTTCTTGTATACATTAAATAAATATTGTCTACATTTAAAGAATATGGTTAATTACAGTGTAAAGCAGGCTTTAGAATGAAAATACCATCAATATTGAACAGTATATAATAAAATGTTTCTTGTTTTAGAATGTTGTTGATTCAGTTTATTATTATCACGGTTGTAACTGACCCGGAAGTCTTTTGACAGAAATTAAACATGTAATTAATCAACATTTTCTTCAATGGTACTTGTTCTATTATTAAAAAGAAAAGACTGGAACTAAGCCAAAGATGTAATTCAGTGGTTTTGTTTTTGTTGAAAGAATATAGTAGCTTCCCATATTAGTAGGTGTTAAGTGATGTCTCTTGAATCTGTTGTTTATTATTAGAAACTTCCAGAACTCTGTGTACCACTTACAATTTCCAATTTTAATAAAGACTGTCGATTTTAATTTCCAATAATAGACAATTCAAAAATAATACTTGTTTGTAGTATTGCAGTATCATCAACATGATTTTCTCATTACTCAATCTATTGCATGCTTGTACTGTTTCTAATCACAGTTTGCACTTTAATTATTTAATGATTGTTTGCGTCAGTTGATAAATATTTGTTAATTAGCCAAGTTTGGAAAATCACGTTTCCTAATTAAGGTTTTCTCAAATATTCATTATTGCATATACTCACTTCTTATTTTTCTAGTTTAGTACGTGGAGTTTTCAAACTCGGTTTTTTTAGATTCATTCATCAGGGCTTCATTTCTAATCATTTTCTATTTTTTCCTAATTACCTTCTCTAAGGTTACATGATTTAAATCAGAAGCATATGCTGCTGTTTTGCATTTTTTGTAAACTGCTTGTACACTGTATCATATTTTGTGTTTGTTTTGCTTTTACGATACCAGGTTTTGCATTATAAATAGCAATAAAATCTATACCTTGCGTAAATTTTATATGGAATTGGATTTTTATAATGTCCTGCAGTCAATACCTGGTTGCATTCTTTAACTTGCTTGCCCATTATGATAACCTGATCCGTAACCATTATGATGCTTTTAACATGTCTCGATTTCAATATATTTTTTTTCCAATAAAAGAACAACTCGTTTGAACATACACTTGATGCAATTATACTTTCAGTTATCTTTTAGATCGAATAATAATTTTAGAAAAAGAACAACAAAATCTTTCTGTTTTTTATTTTGTTTTGGTTTGAAGTTTTTTTGTTCTATTCTGTTTACTAATATAAAAAATAGTGCAACACTGTGCATTTAGCTAAGGACAAATGTAGCTTGATTCCATTTTTTACTACTTGTCATAATTGCATATGCTTTGTTCTGTTTGTGAATGTATTTAATAACCTAACCTAATTTAGTTAATTTCAATAAATTTAGCTGTGAGGTTTGAAACAATTGTGGTGAAGGTATAAAATAAAAATAATCAGCCATTAGTTACAAATTTTTTCACATTGATACCCAACTTTCAAAGTTAGGCAACACACAATACATGTTGTAAATACAAAAGAACAACGGTAACAATCCTTTTTTGGAATTTAAGCTAGAAAAGATTTTATTAAACCAGTTTAGCTCTTCTTTTATGTGACTTTCCTCTCTAAACCTTTGGAGACCATTCTATTCTTATTGTAAATTTTATCCTTTTTATAGTAGTCTTTGAAAGTATGCACTTGCTTTATCTTCTAATTAATCAAAACAAGTTAAAAAACATTTCTAAAGAATTACAGGTAATAGAAATTCTTTTATTTTTTCTTTTATCTAATATTAAAATTTAATTGTAAAATCAAAAAATTATTTTAAAAGTAAAGGAACATTTCACAAGTTTTTCTTCATTTGTCTATAGCCAGTAATTATAATTACTTTTACTTTTCAAATAGTACATATGCCATGCAGCGCCACATGATATGACTAAAAGCACACACAAAAAATAGATAAAGAAACCACATGTTCATTCTTTTATCCTAAGGAAGTTATAATTAAACTCATTAAGAAATACGTTAAATGTCCATGCAAGTGTCTGTGCAAAAAACAAATGAACTAAATAAAGAAAATATACGTTAGTTTTTTATTCAAAGCAGAGACATTCTTAGGAATGTAGTTGCCATTTAAATAAAATTCCAGATGGGGTCCATGTGGCGAAACATGTAGTTTTTCATTCATTATTCAAATCTGTTCATTATTTGAATTTCAAGTGTTTTCACTTACTAATTAAAAATGAGAAAAGAAACATTTTTTTACTTAAAATTACATTTAAAATTGAAAAATGAAAACTATGTTAACCATCCTCAAGGTTTTTAAACATGCATACTTCCAATGTGTGAGGTTAGTTTGATTTGAAAACTCAAGATTATCCAAAATAGTAATCTGAAGGCTGCCCACGTGTTATTGACTGTGGCAAATTTACTGGCTACTAGGTAATGCTCATTCCACTATAGTCTTCAATATAAATAGTTTATCGGATTTGTTGGTTATACATAACTGTGCATCAGTATGTAACAAGGGGTTTCTGTGTTGATGGTAATTTGATATTTGATTGCAGACAAATTGAATGCAAGATATCTGAATGAAAAAACTGAACACAGAGCAAAGTAACTGATGATAGGATAAAATACAATTATTATTTTGTAGAGATTGGCAGCCCCTCAAATTTTTGACATCTTTTGCTTTTTTGGTTCAGCAATTATTTGTTTTGAAAACTTCACTAAGGAAATAGAAAAATTTTGCAACGTCTATGAGCTCCTTTGTCACAAGGAAAATTGCATTCTGGCAATATTAAGCAACATTTTAAAGCAGAAAAATGAAAATTGAGTCAAATGAAGTAAACCAATTAGAACAATATGGCAGAAAAAAACTATGGGAGTATGGTAGTAGGATTATCAAGCATTTTAGAAAAATAATTAACTATAAAACTCTAGAGCTGCTGTTATTACTACATGTACACCAACAACCTCATGTTGGGCAATATTGTCAATAATGTCAAAATCTTAGATTCTAGTAGAATACAATAAAGATCAGTTCAAAATAAAATATATAATAGTCAGAGGAAAACTCATCATAACATTCAAGATTCAGATTGCTGATCGATTAGTTAAACATTCTCTATTTCTATATGTAAATCAAAGTGCTTGTGCTAACTGAAGGGATGGTGACTACTCAGAAGTACAAAGAATTACTAAAAGAAACCTGGACAAACAGTAGGAAAAGAGTTAGTTTGATGGTCAAGTGACCTACCAGTAAGATTCATCAAAGATTTAGATAAGATATTAAATGTTAATGAAAACAATAATTCAGGTGGGGATTTTTTCATTATTTTATAACATACATATTGAAAACATCTTGATATAGACGTTTTTATTATTTTGAGCTCATCTTCTTTTAAGTCTTACTTTCTGTCATGTTGCTGATGCTTTGCTTATGATTTCCACAAAATTATCAAACAGAATGATTTTTAATTGTAAGTAATTATGCCAAAATCATCCCGACATTGTTTCATCTAAAAGTTCTATGGAGATTATAACCCTTTTGACAGTCTAGAGAAGGCAATATATGTCTCAATATTGGCGATTAAAATGCACTGATGAGTAACAATGATTACAAAACTAGTATTAGCTCTTGTCTAACCTTTTGGTGTAATACATCAAGCATTTTGTAAGTTACAATTCAACTTTGTATTCAATTAAATAAACCTATCTGATGGCATTTTGAATACAAAAATGTCATATAGGAACTTACCACAAAAGACAGTTACTAACCATTCCCATTATTATTATTATTATTACTATTATTATTAACACATTGCTTTCATTTTCTATTCTATTCTTGATTTCTAATCAGTATTGTACACTTCCACCTTTAATTCATGCAATGAGTTACTTTGTATAGAGATTATTGACATCTTGCTGTATCCCTCTTTGTCATCTTTTTTTATTGTTCTCAATAAATATTTTCTCTTTTGCCCTTTCTTAACCATACACTTAATAAAAGAACTATGCACTTCATAACAAGTCACAACAAATACATTTATAATATTTAATAGTAAATAAATGATTTAACTTATTTTCTGTTCAGCCTAAAAAACCTTTACCTTTATTTCTATAGGATACACATTTAAGTGAAACAATATGTGATAAATCTAAACATAAAAATATTTATTGCAAATAACCTTTTTAATATTATTTGAAATTGCCACTTGGAGAATAAATTGACAATTCCTCGAGGTTTTGTATACCATAAAAATATCCAACAAAAGAACAGTTTTATATTTAAGTGCCACAACAATTATTATTTCTTGATATTCCCAAGAGTCTCATTTAAAATATATTGAAATCAAATTTCATTCTTCCATAAAAATGCAGTACTTTGCAGAATTGGTTGTAAAAGCAGAAAATAACACCTTAATGCCCAAGATTCAACTCTAATAAAAATATATTGTATTGAAGCAAATTTCTTTTCTGTACAAATGTGATCGATTTAACACACAAAAGGGCTAGTTTTAAAGCATCTAGTTTACTCTATATATATGTTGTTCCTAAAGTCCAAAAGCTACATCTGGATTCCTCTTGCCCATAGTGACATGCAGGCACTCTTTCTTTTCAAGACAGTATACTCTTGTAGACTGAATGAGCTAACAAATTGAGCAAGAGATATATTATAAGAATTGCTGTTGACTTAGCCCGTATGCAAAGCAAATAAGAAGTTGCCTATCATCATATCCCAATTGTACTGAAATGGCGTCATTACTACAGTGTTTCATTTTTCAGACTTAAAAAGGTTTGCTATTGATCTCTCCAAGGGAAATTAGTTATGAGAACGTTAGGCACATTTCATGTAATGGCTCACTATAGCATTATATTTCTATATTTCAACCAATTAGTTTCTTATACAAGATTAGAGTTTCCCTGAGATGTCAAATAGATCAAGAAAAATTGATACGTTATAATTGAATATATTTGATGTATCCACATGAATTTTTTGTATAGCCCAACTAATTAAGTGCTGCATAAAAGTATATCGATACGCATATATCCTACGTCAATACCACCAACACACACTATAATATTGAATATTGATACAAACCCATATATCGCCCACCTGCTTAAAGAAACCCTTCTCCTTAATATTGAAGTGCAAGGCCATACACATATCAGTATAGCAACGAAGAATTCCGTAGAAATCACGTAACAGTTACAAATAGGTCACTAGGCTAAGATTAGAAAAAGAAAAAATAGAAGATGAAAATGATAATGAATGGTTAAGTTAATGGGAGAGACGTGGTTGTTATTAAATCAAAAACTGGTTATTACTAATAGTTATGTTAATAGATCGTGTGTTAAATCAATATCTTCAACTTCAAAATGTATCTACATTTACAACCGAATTTGCAGCAAACTGATGGGAAATCGACACAAATACACAAAGACTTTGTTTTTAGTAATACTTACATCATTTCCAATTAGATATTCGTTAATTCCACTAGAAAACTGCTGGTTGTATATCTTAGCTGTCTGTAGTAATTCATCTCGTGACTGTTTAAGTAAGTGACGTACATCGTCACTATCACTTTCGGATTCCAAAACTTCGAACGGCGATAAGATTTTTCGTTTAAATGGTGGAGAAAATTCTGGATTTGTAGACTGTGTAGACCAATCAGACTGACTGTCTAAGAAGTTGCGATAATCTTCACCAAATTCGAGTAACCTGCGTGCTGCGTCCGAATCTTGCGCCTCGCTATACGCTTCTGACAGGTATTTTTCCTGAAATCGCGTAATATTATTTTTGTTGGTGTTTTACACAGTTTCTTTTTTAAATTAAATTGTATCGTAATTAAAATTAATATTTCATTAATGTGTGTATAAGTCAATTCCGTTATCTCAATTTGTTCTACCTTATTAATAAATAATGAAGTTGTAATTTTGCCATTGTTCGTAAAATTCATGGTTAATAAACAAACCTAATTCTTTTTACACTGCTAACCCATTTTATAGGTGAATTTAGAGAAAAATTAAATTTTAATGTTATACATATTAAAAAAGAATAAGAACAAAAAAAAAGGAATAAGAACTGCTTTTATTTAAAAATTACCTGATAGCTATCCCAAGCTTGTTCAGATAAGGAACTTGACTGCTCTTCGGTATTATTCAGGCTACTTTTACCAGGACTGTTGTCTCTACCATCCACCGAAAGATAAGTAGTTGCCTCTCCTATTTTAAATACAGGCATTCTGAAAAAAAAATGAAATAAAATAATATTAAACTGACCTTTACATGGAGGTATGCATGGGCTGATTGCCAAACAGATATCTTGATATATTTATAATTTTTTATTTCAGTTAATGAAGCTATATTCGTTACGTCTGTTATAATTGTTAGGTCATCTTAATTGAAAAAAGTTCATGGTGGTTATTATTCAAATTAACTAGGCCATAAATTTAATTTATTTAATAAATTTTACGTCTTATTCAGTTTTAGAATACAATAAACTCGCTGTTGACTTACAAGATAGTATTAAAACTAATCCGCTCAATTAATTGAATTTTAAATTATCAAATAATAAATTAATAACGTTAATTTTATTTACAACTTCGCTTGCGTACAGGTGATACTGAACTATCACGACTATGAACTTGCGCACAAATTGCAGTGTTGTACAAGGACTATTGCTCATTAAGAACCCATTAACAATTGCGGAACTTGACCAATGGTACATTTATAGTGTGGACTATGTTCGTGCTTAAAATAACCAATTGCTTCAGATATCTCCTTAAGGCAAAAATAACAGGACAGACACTTTGAGTACACTAGGTTGATTTTAATTAAACCGACCATAGATACCCGCAATTTCATTCAAATCATATTTCATTAAATTATCTTTAATCGATTTTCATTAAGATCAACCATCTCAAGTCTGCTATCGCGTAACAATTACATTATTTAATGTTGTCAGTTCAGACATGCCTATCTTTTCATTAACTGCTGATTCACGTTCACCTAGCTCATTGCACCTTTAAGTTATTAAGTTACGCTTAATTAGGAACATCGATTAAAAAAAAGCAAATTTTGCGGTTCGATTGATGTGCTAATATTGAAATGATAAAAACTACAACTTGTTTTTAAGTTGAAACGTTTTCCAGGTCGACTTTATTTTATCATAGGTGACCGATCGCTAGGAGAAAAACAAGGCGACATTGTTTCAAATTATTATTTCTCCTTGCGCACATTTTTGCTGACTAGGAAATAATTACTTCGATACCTACTTTTAATTAAAAAAGTGACGTTAAAAAGCAGTTTTATCCTAGTACGTGCAATTTAAAAACCCAGCAATTTTTGTAAAAAATGAAATAATTAATATGTAACCAAACAAAATAGATATTTGCTGCAAAATCAAGAATGGCGATTGTCCGTTGTTATGACGCAACAATCTGTTAATTTTTCGATCACGATTTCTACTCGGTCTATCAAAGAACTCTTATACTAATACTAATAATAATAATAATAATAATAATAATAATAGTAATAGGCGGTCCGATTCTTTGTTATGGTACAGTGTTGACATTAAGCAACCGTAAAATTCGTGAGTATTAAGCCGGCTTCCCATGGCGCGTGATTCGATAAGTTTGGTTTAGTTCGTTGTGGTTCAGCTATTCTTAAGAGTGTGGCCTTTATTAAAAATGTTGGTTAATTTTTTCCATTCATGGTTTAAAACAAAAGTGAAGGACAGATGAACTTGTTGGAACACGTGAACGACTGTGAATTGAATTTATTTATCATCAAGTAGCAACAAGCACAAACACGTTCAACTGTAGTGAAGATTATACGTAGAGAGCCGGCTTTAGAATTTCAATGTAGTTATGTAAATAGAAACGAATTATTATCAAGAGTTGACTAGCAGACCTCCCACTGTTTATGAAATAGTCAAATCCATTGAACAATACTTTAGAATAAATAGTTTGTGGCATTTTCCATAATAGGTTTTGATTCGTAACAAAGTACTAAATAGAACTGTCAACAAAACTCTTATCTGGAACAAATATTATTCTGATCGAGTTTGACGATAAGTTTGAATTGAAAACATAATTGATCTTGGAATCATTACTGCGATTGCAACTTTCTAAATGGAGGTAAACAAAAGAGCCAAAAGTATGTAAGCTAGCCATGATTAAGGGAAGATAACAAGGTTACTCTATAAAACCAAACCAAACAAAAATAGACTTTGCTAAAAGCGTTTAAATGAATTGGCTTTTGGACATGAGTAAACTAGATGCTCGGTCTTATGATTAATAAGACTCGATTTCTGATCTACAGGATGATTGCCCAAAATGATTATCCAAAACATCTTATACCAATGAAGTAATATTTGGTTCAATTGAAAACACAAAAATAATTCAATAAGGATAGATTAACTCGAACAAAAAACAAATTCCAGTTTATACCATTTAATTATAGAAAGTGGAATTTAGAATTTGTTAATCTAAATCGGAAAGATATTTTTTAGGATCGAAACTGAAAGAAAATGTTTTTCTCCATTTTTAAATTTTAGATCAAAACCTGCTCTTTTAGCAATCGCGTTGCTTTCAAAGAAATCTCTTTTGGGGCAACTTTAAAACTTTTCGATCTCTTCATGAATTCCATCATAGGCGAAAATGGTTTGAGTGAATCTAAAGCTGGCCAATACATTTTGAGCAGTATCTCAGTCATTTATTGGTTTATTTTCAAGTTCTCTTTGGATACTGATATCATTCTGCCATTGAAATTTATTTGAATCAAAAAGTCTAAACTGTTCGAGAAATACAGACTGCCAATTTGAACAAGACCAAAAGACTTCGATAGTAGCTTGATTTTGATAAAAAGAAATTTCGTTCAGGGAAACGACAAAGAAATGTGAAACAAAACAACAAGACCATAGTAAAGATGAATTACATTGAAAACTTATTAAGGTCACGAAAAACACAAAACATGGCAAAGAAGATATTAATGGAAAATAGACGGAGATGGAGAAAATCACAATGATGATACAATCACTCAAATCGGAAATTGAGAAAGTTTGGTGCAAAACCGGATAGGTCAATTGGATTTATTTGGTTATGCACGAAAGCTCCTCAATTATGAATGTCCCAGAAAGAAGTAACAAGAAATATAAAGAGATTTAAAAGCACTTAAATTAGCACAGAATATCGTAACTATGGACGGAGGGTACCGTCGGTTTGGGTAAAACTATGAAAAGACGTCACCAAGGAGATTTGCGCAAAACAGTAGGTATCGATCTTTTATTTTGTAAATGGAACAGAGTATGTTTAGATATTTTATTACTTTTAGTTCATTTATGATTACAACAGTACGAACTATAGAAGTCTGAAACTAACCATCTTGGCGTTATTCAATTATTCATTGCAAAATCTACTCAGCAGTGAAAACTTTTTTTTTTATTAATATCATGACGAGTTTGGGAAAATTTTGCAACCAACAGCCAAGTAACGCCAAAACGGATAGGTTTAGATCCATATAGATATTTATCATTGTAATACGGGGTGTTCCATTATGGAAATAATTTTAAGACGTAATGTCGAGTAGATTATAAAATTATTTGTTGTGCAATTGTGCAACGTCTATTCGAAAACAAAGCGGAAGCATCGAAACGGGGAGTATTATGAGAATAACATAAACCAAGATGCCAAGAACAAAATAAAATAAAAAATGAAGTCCCCTGGGGAAGAAAGAAGAAACAAACCTAGACCAACTACATTAGTAGAATATACGTAAAAGAGCAAAGAAACAAATGAATTTAAACATAAAGAATATAAATCCAAGAAAAACGGGAACAAAGCATACGAAGAAGAACATGGAGTTAAAGCAGAAGAAAGGCAAATCTATTGAGTTATATAAAATCAAAAACAAAAATAGCCATGGGAGTTTTAGAATCTGAAGATGGCACAATCAGATCTCTATGGCTAAGCAAATTTGTATTTTAGACAATATCTAAATAAACACCAAATATCTAGTCAAATGATAAATTCTGCCCAATTTGCAATTTGTATTGAATATCATAAAATGTTACCATCATGGAAAGCTATAAAAAATGAATTTTGCCTCGTTTTATTATTTATTTCAAACTCGAAATGACAGAGTACAACAACAGAAAGTTACATGAAACTGATACCTTTATCTTCCAAAAGCCTTTGGATTTTAATAGCATCGTAAAATTGCTGTAAACTTATTATTTATGCTACATTAAGTTGCCACATAAAAATTTATACTAGACCATATCAATATGTTTTGAATGGGACACTTTTTTAAATTTTGCATTCGATTTGGGCCAATATTATTTTAAAACAAATCGAAATTTGCAATTATAATCTTTCTTGGAATTCGAAAGCTAACGCCAACAATCGCATTTTCTACAAGACGGTGCATTTTTAGATTGCAGAGGTCGCGACGAAACTTGCGGAGGAGTCCTTTCATCCATAAATGTAATCGGTAGAGTTTCAATACAAAACGTATCGATGTTTTTACATTGCTGTAGAAACAACGTTTGCAATACGAAATAAAATAGTCGTTACATCTTACTTTCTGCTTGATATAACCAAACAAGGCTCTCAAATAAATACCGGTTGTATGAAATTAGTTAAATTGGTATTCAAAAACACAGTAAATTCAACTTCAACGGCAGATGTTTACAGAACAGTTGTGCTCGAGGTGGGCCGCCTATTATCATTAAAATGTGCAGGTGCAACATTATTTTTTTTAAATTGAACTTTGTCGGTACAAATGGCCTTAAGGATAGGCCTACCTAAATATTTCATAGAAAATTACACGACGCTGACGCATGTCGATTTGGCTATTGATACGTAATTAATTAATTAGTAAATTTCTTGGTGGACATGTAAGATTGATCAGAATCATGAAAGCAAAAGATGTTTTTACTGAAGCGGAATAAATACTAACATGAGAAAATCTTTCTGTTCTCGTTAGTTATAAAAAGGAAGTACAGCATATTGAGAAAATTTCTTAAAACGTTTTCCAGGTCAAGTCTGTCTATTTTATCATAAACGGCAGATCTCCAGAAATCATTCTATTCCCTTTTAAATTCCACGGTCATTATATTTATAAAAACTGCTTTCATTTTATTGGAATTTCTTCTTTAATAAAAATTTCATTTTAAAAAAGCACTTAGAAAAATCGAGTGGACTCAGAATTACACGATTAGAGAATTTCTAAACCATCCGCATATTCGCTTATATTTATTTACATTTTAAAATACACGAACGCTGACCTAAATTTGAATGACGTGAGTTTTAAATTTAGACGGATTATTCAAGAAAATTGCAAAAAAATTATTCGTGTGTTTGAATTAATAATACTGGTAGCGCATTTTCTATAATTAACATTAACTAACTTGTTCTAATTTTGACAGAAGTCTTTAATAATGATCTGTTTTGTAGTAGGAATACGATAGCGTGATTCATGGAAGGCCATATTTTAATGAATTTTTTCTTCCATTTTATAAAAACCGAAACCTGTTTGAAATGTATATCGAAAAATGTTTAAAAATCCGACAATAACCCAAAAAAGAGAATATAGTAAGTTGAGGTAGACCTAACCTAAAATTTCAGTCTGGCGCTTGTCCAGGCAGCACAACATTGCAATTCTACGACCGGTTTTGACATATTAATTAATGTAGTTCTGAAAATGGATCGTCTCGTGCTCAACATATAATTTTACGATACGATCATCCTTATTTATACTACAGCAGTTTGTATTCATTCGATCATTCATGTTCTTTTTTACAAGTAAGGTGTATGAAGCACTTACCCTTTGCTATGCCTGTCATCATCGCTGTCGGCATCACTCGTGTTGTTATTGGACAGCACATAAAGTCCTTGTTGGCCATGATGTATCGTAGAAGGATCGCTTGCAGTATGCCTTTCTATGTTTGAAATTTTACAACTAGAGCCAGAAAATGAACCAGATTTAATAAGGGTGCCCACGCGTTCGCGTGAGTTTTCTTGTGTTACGCACACTTCGTTTGCTCCTCGTCTTCGAGACTGGAAATAACAAAATAATTTGATTTTTTTTCCTTTAATTAAAGGTTACAACTTCAAACCCAGTTGTAAAAATTAATTAAAATTTAATTATTAGTGGGAACTTACGCTACTTTTTCTTCTAAACTTCAAACGCCTGCGGCGCATAGGCGTACTGTTATGCTCTACTAAGACAGTTCCGCCTTCTTCCATTGTGGATGATGTAGAATTGTTTTGGTATACACTAATACTATTTACACTAGCAGTTAAGCTTTTCGAACATTTCGGGCTAAAGGATAATTGATGAAGTGCCGATTCGGAAATTGAGAAATTTTGAGATCTACTCCCCCTGAAAAGATAAAATGAATTCAGATTAATAAGTTAATGCCATACAATTCTATATTTCTTATTCTTATTGGAGACTAACGATTAGCTACGCTGAAACTGAGACGAATCAAAAACAACCTAACAAAATGTAATAAAATAAAGGTTACGATTTATTTATTTCTTTTATAATTTCAATTTACGCTCTTAAAACAAGGTAAAACGAGTCGAGCTTGATTGAAGTAATTATGTTTTTATGTCGTTCATAATTCATTGACTATTATATTTTTAGATAATAATAATAATTCTTAAAAATTGCTTAATTAACAACGATGAAGCAGAATGATTGCTATTAAAGAAATTCTTCAATCTTTTGACGAACGTAATAATTACGTAGATAGGTATTTTAATTAACATTTATTGTTTACTACTATCAACTGATCAGTTTATATTGTTATGCGTTGGTTTACAATCAGGAAGAAGTTATTTCACCTAACCAGTGGCAACCAACTTTGCTGTCAAAATGAGTTTGAATGAGTTTACACACTGTCAGATTAGTTGATTATGCAATCAAAAAACTCGTAAGAGGATAACAAAAGCCACATTTATATTTCTTAACGTTACGATAACTTTTTTCTATATGAATCTTAATTGTTTGCATTGTTATCCTGTATCACGACCGATAAAAATTTCAGATAAGCAAATTATATGGAAAATGATTTAATGTTCATTAACGCGTAGCCTCGATAAATATTCATTAAAAAAGTGTCTTTTCTTTTTAATTAATGAATAAAATTCCCCTATAGATTTTCACGAACATTAAATTTTGCAAATAAAGTTTTATATTCGTAATAAATCCACTTATGCAAACTCCGTTAGCGATCTTTTCAAAGTTAATTACTAAACGATTTTTCCCCTGAACGTCAATCAAATAAAAATATTTCCTGAGGTAACAGGAGAAAAAACGTTAGGCCTAGAAAAGAACAACTGTAAACTGTATACGCTAAAAAAGTTAAAGGCACCTAATAATAACGTACGCTTGGAAATGTGTTACCTACTTCTTCCTTAATAAAGATAAATTGAGATAATTGTGACAATTTAATAAAATAATTCCCGCGTTTAGTGTACCCTTTTACGCGGGAAACTAACTGGTTAGATTTAACCACCATATGGTATGGATGGTGTTATTACTAATAAACCAGTTCGGCTTGTCTCGTTAATATTGCCGCAATAATAAAAGTACAATGTAGATCTATACTGTATAGCTGTGTTGTTGAGTAACGGCTAGAAGAATAGAGCGAGTTTTATTAAATTAGGATACTTGAATCTGCAGTTAGTTGAGCATTAAGAACAGCATGAACTTCATTTGTTTTATATTCTGATATAATCTTTATTGTGCTTTCAAAAGAAGATAACTGCCGTTGTTCTTAGTAATTTATCATTCATTTTTCTTACACGCAACTGACCGAAATCTAAAATAGTACAGAGAACATCGAAAGCACATTTGCACAGATTAACGGAACAATAACCAAAATATTTCATTCTTAAATAAAGATACTGTCATCAAACCACAAGTTATGAATAATATGGTAATTAAGTCTTGCACGCTGCTAAAGCAATATACGCGACGTCCCAAAAACCTAGATTCAAAATCAATATCAAAATCAATTGTATAGAGCAAAACTTATTTAAAAGCAGTTAGCGCCCCGAGTATTAAGTTCACAATAAAATAAAACAAATTGTACTAATGAATCGTAATTAGTCATTTTCATGAATGAAGAGTCTTTAATGTAACGAGAACATAAAAAACTAGTTTAGTAACGAATTCAACTGTAATTAATCTTAGCACTTATCTTCTGTGGAATATGATTAACAAATTCTAGGGTAATGACAAACATTCTAAGAATAAAAGTACATGAGTGTACACTGTTTTGATTTGTCACCTGTTAACAAAAACCCCTAGACGTAATTATATTTCACCTCAAAAAAGCTTGAGATACTCGTCCCTTTAATGTAAACTTTTGAGTTATGAAATTTGACTAACTGAGACTGTTTGACATAGTTTATAAGAACTTTAAGTTCAAAGTTTAACTTTGATGAGCCACAGCTCTGTTTTGACAAAATTACATCTCAAATCTTTCATTATTATCTTCTCATTTACTTAAATAAGCAATTAAACATCTTTTGCATTTTTGTTGTGAGATGGATCGTTTTTTGGAGACAGCGAAAATTTCTGTAATAACTTGGTACATTATTTTGAAGAAATGGTGCATTTTATGACATAAATTCATAGAGACTGATTGGGAAACATACTTCCATTGCCAGAGACACTGTGTATTAATGAAGTTTGTGACGTATCATTTTTGTATTCTTTCATCACTACTCTGGCACATTTTTTCCATCTCGTTTTTTTCTGTCTCTCTACATAGTTCGTTGGAGCAATAAATCATATTTCTATATATATATATATATAGTTACTCATCAAAACTATTTGGGATAAGAGATTTTTAAATTTTGGCTGTTCACATTTGCGATTAATCTGAAACGTTTCTGTTTTTCTTTAGGAAGGCAATGCCAAAATAATACAAGAATCCGTCAAAAACCCATTTGGCTTATTGTTTTTATTTCTAAATTGATACCTTCTAGTTACCCGAGGGCATGGAGTACTCGAAACCTCTGGTTTTTCCAAGCCCATGTATATTCTATCTTAGTAGAAATAGCTAGAAGGAAGACAAAATGAACTCTTTTGACTAAATGAAAGCGTAGGTTTTTGAACGTTCTATCTGTTTAAATATGTATGATGACCACTTAAAATTGTGAGTATTTGTTCCTTCCATCCGTTACTGAGATATCTGCTGACATATCAAAGCGATTCGTAGCATGCTTGGTTGTGTTTAATTTGGATGGTGGATTGCCATATGCCAATATTTGCACTGCTTTACTGCAATTTTACTTGACACAAATCAGCAACGTCTTCACTTTTCTATATTTACTGTAGATTTGGACATCAGAATCATGTTCTTTGAAGAAACTATTTTAGTTCGACCAAACTCAAGGATTAATTAACGATAAAAGAGTGTCTCGGAGAATATTCGGAAAAAACTTCCTAACTTTTCAAAATTTACTGTGGACCAATATTTATGAATTTAGACATATAGCGCACAAATCAAAATCATTCTCTTTAAAAGTGCTGTTTAATTTGATTTTGCCAAATCTAAAACAGCGATTAAATTATTATTTAGCAACATAAGAATGCCTTGGGAATTATTTGGAGAATGTTTTTCAACTCTTCAAAATCTATTGTGGATCAAAATTTAGGAATTTGGACATAAACATCAGAACATTAAAGGCAGTGTTTAATTTGATTTTGCTCAACCCAAAGCTTAGATTAATCTTAATAACACGGAAGTATTTCGGAGAATATTTGGAAAAAGTTCATCATCGTTTCAAAATTTATTCTAGATCAACATTTGTAAATTTGGACATATATCACATATTATTTACATCAAAATCATGCTCTTTAAAGGCAATGTTTTAGTTTAGTTTTGTCAAGCAACAATTAGATTAATTTAAGAATACAAAAATATCTCTAAGGAAATTCGAAAAAGAAATGTGGGCATACATATACCAGACACATTAGAACTATGCACTATTCTTCTTGGTACACAACAAGTACATTTCTCTTCTTTTAGTGCGGTTGGTACGAATGTCGGCTTTAGCAGACCAATTTTGTATTTACACTCCAATTCAAATTCTAAACAAAAGACGATTTTTCTAATACGTAGCTCTTTTTTATTTACAAAACTATGAGTTAGTTAGTAAGCCACGAGTGGTAGAATAAACTGACCGAACATTACCAATTAATCGTTTTCAATCATCGAATTAATTCGTACAATGTTACAAGATGATCAATCTTATGTAAGTAGTATCTTGATACTATCCCAAGAAATGAAGCAACGCTACCACAGAAAAAATCCAACGCAATATATGCACAAGCGTAGCATCATAGAATAAGTGAACACGCTATGCAAGACAAAAAAAAAACAATGTAGAAATCTGGTAGTTTACAATTCGAGTTCAAGCAATACTAACTGAACCGCAATGTTAAAATCCCACAGTATAGTTCCCGAGATTTAAGTTCCCGCTAAAAATTTGTGTTTTGTATATGCATAGCAAGTATTGATATATTACACAGGTCTAAAGTACTACACATCCATGTTAGAATTAAGCATTGATAATTTGATAATCTCCAGATTTCAAGACTATAAAATTTGAATTCCCAGGTGTAATTGACGTGTTTTTCTAAAGTAGCCTTGTGATATCAAAATAAACTGCACAATTGTAGAAAATGGTCATATTTACCACGCTTTTTAATTTAAAATGACATTGCTTTTATATTTCATTATTTTATTTATTTTCCTTTTTAATAGATAGGATGTTAGTTTTTCTTGACATGGAATTCCCCATAGTTTGTTGCGGTAATGCAAAAATCTCTATCAATATTATTGTAAAACTAGCTTTCGTCAACATTCCGAACGTATCTAATTTTTGCCAATCAAGAAAATTAAACATGAAGTGTACAAAATAATGAACTTTCATTTAAGGACTCGTTTCAATAGATTTCTACAAATTTATCATTTATTAAATTTCTACATAATTTTTCAGTGGGTAAATACCTATATATATATTGCAAAACTCCGTTAACAAGAATATTAGACGCTTATAAAAAGATACTCTATCAGTCTGGTCATCTGTAAATATAATTAGCAAACCGAGTTTATAATGAGCAAAAATTAACTTTTACATGTTGCTAAATTACTTTGTTTAGCGTGAGGTTCTAGTATAGCCTTTGGCTAAAAAAGCGAATCAGACTCAAAATTCTTCTACTTTTATTTATTTAATATCAGTTTACGCATATAATGTTTGATGTTCGCACGATCGTGTTCATATAGTGTAACTAGGACAAAATTTTTAATAGTATATACCCATGCGTGCGTGTCCAATGAAATATCTAAATTACTGTTGTCAAGAACCGCAATATCGAGAACTAAATATTTTACACGTAGAAATTTGGAACTAACAACCGTGTTTTTATCGGTGTTGCGAAAAAAGAAGAACTATTCTTAAGTGAAGAAGAATTGTTTTGAGAATAAAATAATAATGAAACTATTTTTAACTACTTTTAAATTAAACGATCGTCCAGGAAACGTTTCAATAATAAACCCGGAGTTTCTAGGTTAATGTAAATAAGCAGTTACACCTAACGTAAGAACTTACCTAGGTAAAGCGTAAGGTAACTGAGAAATACACGAAATACTCCAAGGCCTGTTTCTTTTCAGATCCACCTTTTTCTGGCGAAGAAAAACTTTAAGGGTTGTGTCAGTTTTATCGGCGTCGTTTGCGGACATGCTCTGTGAAAACACATCTTGTAATGCTCGACAAGTAGCTACGCTTTCATTAAGATCCTCAGAAGACTGGGATTCTTTCTCCTCTTCTTCACAACTAGCATCGCAGCTATAGCTCGGTTTTTCCATGTTTAACCATTGTTTCACGCGCGACATTTTATTTAACGGTGCTCCGGTACTCGACTTTATTCTTTTTACTGGTGATTCTCGAACTAATTCTTCAGCCTCTTGTACTAATCTTCGTATATCCTGGCACGAAGTTTTTGACGTTGGAGAAACATTCTGTTGAACCGTGACGTTGCATTTCTTTTCCGTTTGTTTTTTATCGTTAGCTGAATAAGTCCATTCGTCTTCCGAGCTGTCTTCCATTGGCGTGTGTGGTGGTTTAATCTTTGAGCTATTCGATGTATGCACTTCGGAATCTGTCGTATCTTCGTGTCTAAAATAATATGTACCCAAATTCGGAGCCCTGCGGTTTGATCTATTAAAAAATAAATAAGTACTTAGGAATTACTTTCTTCACTTTTGGTACATACTTTGTAAAAGCGGATGTATCCTCGGTGTGTTTAATGCGATCGGGCGTTATATTATTAACCAATTCTGATTTTTTCTGGTCTGTCGTTTTTGACTTCACCATTGTGATCACGTTGCCCGTTGTAGGTATATTCTCTTTCTCGTCGCTTTTATACTTATCCTAATAGTAACTATGTTAATTAATAATTCAAGTAAAATCAATTACAATTGTTCCATACCTCGTTAAACGAACTTTTATCATCGGTCAATGTAACTCTCGATGAAAAAAGACTATCGCCTAATCGTGGATATTTATTAAGTGGTTCGTCATCGTTTTCGCTATCCGAAGATTCCGTAAGGGTGGTGCGGTTCTAAGACATAGTAACATAAACATTTAAAATTTTAAAATTTCGCACTTACTTACTTTCCCAGAGATGCCTTTAGAAAGAGAATCTATATAACATTGCCATTCCAAAGATCTTAGAAATAGTAAGTGCCAACGTCTTTCGAGCCCTCTTGCTACGCGTCGTACATTGACACTTTCGAGTCCCGCTTCATTTCGCCCTTTACAAAGTTTTACCACCGAACTTACCAATTTTCCGTGACTTTCAATGTCGCGGTGTAGTACCTGAAAATAAGAAAGAAATTATAGAAATTGTATGAATTTACTAAATAATAGGTAGTTTTTGGAGTTGATATGATGGTGAAACTGTACCTTCCATTTAGTATATTATAATGTTAATTTGCTAGCAGCCCTATTGTTGTACCAGCAATTTTTGTAAATTGTTAGAACAAAGAACCGTAACGAACACAACCGCAATTTCCGCGAATTGAAGGTTCTTTTGTGAAAAGGCTACCTATACATTATATACGCACGTGAAATAATGTACGCACGCGAAGTTTACAAACATTACTGAATACAATACTTTTTTATTATTAACTATATGGATAGGAAAGGGAGATTTAATGCGCAGGGACGAGTTCGTAGCTACAAACATTATTAATGAACCTTCCACGAAAATATAAAATTACTCTAACTGTATCGTTACACATTTCCAATGCAAATATAACCTAAAGAGAACTATTTATTATTAACTCGATATATTCGTGAACAAATTTCGAACATTATAATTATAGTCTCACCCCTATAATTACGAAAGCATTTCAACGCTCCAAGCAAAACTATTATAAATAAAGCTGATCTCAAATTACCGGACTTTCGTAATTAGAAAGACGTTGTAACATGCCATGTAAACGACACCTTTAACAATGGCGCTCAAATAATAAATAATTGAATTCGATACATTTACGATTAATTCGAATCGATGACCTAAAATTACAGTTTCAAAAAATCGTCTAACTGGTTGGTTATGTAACTACAAAATTAGATGTTTTTAAAGTAAAGTCAAAAACATCTTCATTTTCAATTATAGACGCCTTTCAATCACAAAAAAGGTTTTCATAAACATAATGGTACGTCAATTAACACGTCCTTGTCGTACGAGATAAGAATAGAAAGAAACCGCGGACTCGAAATATACTGCAACTGGAATTCCAAATTAGGATCATCCGTTTTACTCACTGGAACGATTTAGCTTATTTTGATGCAGGATGCAGTTTACAACAGCCGTTATATTTACATTTATGGAGATATAAATCACCCATGATATTTAAAATATTTCTTCTAAAGTGACATAGTTAGAATTTGATTTTGTTTTAAAACAATCCGATACAGTGTGTTAATTTTAGCTCGGTATTATATTACTTGCAGCTTTGAATGATTCAAAAATAACTACCTTACTTCCTCAACGGCGTCATGGATTTAGTATGCAGATGATCTTACATAATTACTTATCACGAATTGTTCATTAGGCTTGGCATTGTAGTGAAAAACACAAGGTCATTAAATTAGTTGTTTGTGGTGAATCTTAAAATTTGTATTCAGTATTTTAAACAAGGACATTTAAATTACAGGCACATTATATTTTTACCTGGAAGAAAAAAAATGAAAAATGTATTCCGAGAACTACGTTAGGTAACAAAACAATAAAAACAATTTTTATGCTGTTTAACTATATGTCTACTAAATTAAATTAATGCTTGAAGTGAGAGGAAAAATGTTTATTAAATAATTGATCTTGAAAGTAAAAATGTTTTAAGGTTAAAGCCTGTGTTTACAAGCGGGAGAAGGCTTTATTAAAGTTGCCGCGCTTTAAGACAAGGCAAGAAATTATGTTACTCCTCCCATTTCTGTAGACAACCTTTAATTGTTATAGAAATTACAATGATATCATTACTTTTATAAATTCCTTAACCCCTTACTGCATAGTGTAAAAAATATGGGACACGCAAAAGTTTATTTGCTTGCAAAACAACGAATTATTGAAACATCACAACGAAACATATATCTAAAGAAAGGTTACTTATATTTTATTGTTTTTCAATACCACAATACTATAATACAACTGCCATTGCTTTTGCGGTTAAAACATTTGTCTCATATTTGGAACACTTTGAGGTTATGTGTACGGTTTTCTTATTGCGCGCTTTTTACAGATGGGTACGAAAACCTTTTATTTTTAGAACCAAGTGATTGCAGTTGATATGCTAGACAGGCAAAAGAGTTCGTCGTCATGCTGACGGAAGAATCAAATAGCGTGGATTACGATGACGGTGACGCAGGTATCGACAATGAAATTATTCCAGAAACAGATATCAAAGATGAACAGGCAAGGTTGGTACAGAACACAACGAAGAAAAGAAAACAAGAAAATCTGCAATGGCAAGAAAATTTCTCGAATATTCCTGATGAAGATATCATTTTTAGAGGCTCTAAATCTCTTCCTGCAGACATTAGCGAAATGGATCGGCCCTATCAAGTTTTCAAATATTTTCTTAGGGATGAGATACTGTTACACATCACTGCTCAAAGTCAAACAAATTTTTGTTCATATCAGGCCTGAAAAAATAGCATATGTGTTTAGATGTCAATTGATTAACAATCAATTAATCGCCACTAGAAATTACTGGAATACTTCAATGGAGATCCCCAATGTGTCCCAAACAATGACATGCAATAGGTTTGAAAAATCAAACGCTTTCTTCACTTCAATAATAATGATGAACAGATACCGCGGGGACAACCTGGACACAATAGGCTCTTCAAAATCCGTCCTTTTCCGAGGAGAATGAGAAACAGATTACTGCTTGTTTCAAAAGAAGAAAATAAGGCAGTAGATGAGCAAATAATGCCCACTAAAGCAAGATCGAATCTAAAGCAGTATAACCCCAAAAAGCTGCATAAATCGGGTTACAAAGTATTGGTTTTAAGTTATGAGTTTGATATTTTTGCTGGGCTTCAAGCTTCAAGCACATCAACCAGATTTTGGAGCAAGCAGAAACGTGGTAGTTAAGCTTACAGAGATAGTACCAAGAAGTCGAAATTATAAAATATTCTTTGATAACTGGTTTACCAGTATGCCCCTTCTAGTATCTCTTACGAATGAAGAAATTTTATATCTCAGAACAGTCAGAATAAATCGTGTACCAAATTGTGAATTGCTCAAAGAATTAAAAATGAACATATGTGGGGAATCAGGAAGTATCTGGAGTTGACCTGTTCGATTCAATGTTGGGTTATTACCTCATACTCATAAAATTAAAGAAATGGTATATGGGAGTGTTCTTCCATTTTGTAGATACAATATGTATTATTGTGGAGAGGGTAGTCTGACCTCTTTTAAAACAAAAATAACTTCGATCAGTGATAAAAAAAGTTCGATAGAGATGGAAAAATCTTTAAAACGCATAAAATCTGAGTGTTGTTTCAGACGTAGACTTTTGGAAACTCCGTGTGTGATTGATATTAGAAAAGACCCATGAGCTATGTCCACGATTAACCATTTAGGTCTGATCACGATTAACCTCCCCCGGAGAACTAAAAACGAATACGGGTTGGGCTGCTTGATATCTGTATTCCCCGAGGTAGTCGCCTAGCTGACTTAACGTCTAACACGACTCTGTTGATATAACACACTCATAAATAACCTGCAAAAATGAATGTCCGAGTGGGTGCCTTGTGGTTGTTTATTTCTTTAAGCTTTCATAGCAACATTATAAAAATTATCATTTTTAATACTATTTTGTATTGAGATTGTTAGAAAGTAATATACTTTGTTTATTTTTCAATTCGGGCACTAACTACCACAGACCCAAAAGATTTTTTCCCAACTCTAGGCTCGAACTTATGTTGGTCTAGTGTGGCTTCGTTGTGCTATATTGGAAATGTCTTATGTCTTGTTATGGGAACAATCAAAACGAAAATCAATTGTTTTTTCACCATTGAGAAAAATGCGCCAATGCTTAGCAAAGCAATCTATCTATAGCCCTCTTATTTTTACTATTGAAAGTTCACTAGATCTGTTATACTTCCTATCTATGATTTGCTCACATATTTGGAAGCGTTTGGCAAACTCATAGTGTCGTTTCTAAAAGCAGTATTGTAACGAAGTTGCAAAGATAATTTGTTTTTAACCTACACTTCACCATCTTGTTGGGCTCTAGTTGTTTTAGAAGTTCAAATCATTCTAATCGCATTATTAATATTAACTTCACGAGTTACTCATTCCAAACATTCAAATAGGTTCAAATTTTTGTTAAAAGTAACATAAATCTTGGCTATTCCCACCAAACTATCATGGAATCAAATACAGAAAGCAAAAGACACCACTACCATACAAAAAAAGGTTTTCTATAGCTACCAATAGCAATTATTTCAAGTTCATAATTCAACAATTGTATGATAATAATAATGTTATCACTTGAGTTTTATTTCGTTCAGTGCAATTGTTTTTAGTTACAGTTTACAAATTCCTCACTTCAAGTTCAATTTAGTTTAGTCAAGTAAATAACAAGCAAAAATATGCCGAGTATTCTCTTTTTCTCAGATTGGGTTGATTCTTTTGGGAATAGTCTCTTTCGCTCTTGTCTGTCTGGATTTTATAAATTCTAATGGAAAATAACTTTTCTTGAACTGAACCTAATCCATTTTGCTGTTCGAATTCGGCAAATTTTGTTTGAACTCGTTTTTCCATTTCTTTTTCTATTTTTCTTCCTGTATCTGATTTCTTATTTTTGGGATATTTTGCGGGAGTCACAAGAGTAGTAGTTTGTAGATATTTTGACCCTACTTGACCTCCAAACTGCTTTGGTTCCGGAGTCTCTAGACTCCTAAGATCACCGTGACTACAAGTTTGATAGTCAGTTTCACAAGAAGTGTATCATTTAGACTAAAGAGACAGTTTTGATTAATTGTTTCGTAGTTGCTTGAGCTGGTAGGAGAAAATCTCTTGATCCAAATCTGTATCTAAGAAACTTCCAAACCAATTAGTTAGAATCATCTCCACATCTGCTTGTTTACAAAAAAAAAGGTTTGATGTATGAGGTCTTATTTAACCTTGTCTTCTTCAAAAGGTACTTTATTTTTGTTTATCTTAAAACAAAAGGCTATTGTTATAGCTTCATGCTTCACTAAGAAATGTAGTAAATGAAAGCTCAATGTTAATATCACTGGATCAGGTTTTTAAAATGTCTAGAAATGTCCACTTTTTATTGAAATCATTTTTTACTTTTTGCTTAAGGTAATAAAGTTCATCAAGACTTTTAACAAGTGACGAATCAAATTTATAAAAAATTTAAAGCCGATGCTGTCTACAAGTACGATTTAAATAACTAAACGATTCTTCCCAAGGGTTACTCTAATTGGTATACCTAAATTTAAAAATAGCAAAATGTTCTCTTAATGAGCTTTTCCTGCATGTTTTAAAAAAGGGTAAATCTGACGCCTCTTCATTTTTCAGTTAGTTAACTACTTAAAACAAAACAATAAAGAAAATAATAACATTAACAAGAAGCTTAAAATTAAAAATCATTATTTTCGTTATGCCTAACGCACTAGTAGGGCTCGCCAAAGATTGCAAAAACACTGAAAGCAGCATGAGATTGGTTCTTACAGAAGGTTTTTCTGATCTACCCACTACAACGCGGCCGTTCACATTCACGAAGGCGTACAAAACACTAGTTACGAAGAGAGACTGAGTCATGAGGAAACTAACATTGCGGTGGGCAAACAATTAGTGAAAGTTCTATTAACCATGATCGTAATTCATTCGTTGAAGTTGAAATGTAAAAAAATTACTGGAAATCTATAAACACCGTCTTCTATTAAATATCTCTAATAATAATTGAAAGTTTCTGTGATATTCCCGGCCTTCATAATCAAATCAAATCGGTTATTCATCTATATAGTTGATCGATTGATCAACATGGTAGCAGTTAGCTTCGGGCGCGTATTAACCTTAATGATCCACCGAACTTAAAATAAGCCCTCCATATCTAAAGCTTTAATGCCTTTTTATGGTAATAAATAACGATTTAATCAGGATGTTCCGTTTAATAAAATTTCATCACAGCTTTAGCAAACGCCGGCGTCGGCGGAACCCACGCATATCCTCACGACTAGTTCTTAAGCAAGAACTCCCGATTTGAAGACCCTCATCCTACACCTTACGATGACAGCAAAATGTATTTGAGAATTTAAGAAAGAAAACCAGCAACGCTTAAGAAATACGAAGGCAAACCTGTGGTGCTTCTCCTTGGTATGTCAATGCACCAACTGACATCGTTACTTCAATTGAAATAATAATTTTACAAGAGTAATTCAGTCTCATCCGGTTTAACAACATGGAGAATAATCCAAATGTTTAATCTTCTAAAATTGATCTTGACGAATTGAAATATTTTAAGCTGTCAAAAGTCATAACACGTCCAGTTAACTCGTGACCTGAATATGTTAAGAACAAGCTCACATATTACAAAGCGACGATTAATAAAGATCCGTACCTCATCAGCGTTTCGATCCCTTCGTATACACAACAACCTCTAAACTTTCACCCACAGCTGCAAGATTTAAACTTGATTTAAAGTATTTTACAACTAAGACTTGAATACAGAGAAAACCATCGGCCAACAAGGACGTCCACGTTTAAATATGGGAACTGATGCTGATGACCAGTATAAAAAACTCACCGACTTAGAGGGCAAGGTCCTGATGTCATACCATTAAATAGAATTTAATAAGCTTTATGATATGTGATTCTGTTACATCTCGTGCCTACAATTTTTTTCCTGATTTGAAACTACATAATGATGACAAAAAACTTACTATTATCTTACCCTTTCTATTATTATAGTTAAGCTGTGCAAAGCACACTAATTTGTTAGTGGTTTTAACTTTAAATTATAAAACTATTATTTATCTGTATTTAATGTATTTTTTGCTCGAGAAAAACTTGTTACATTTAAAAGTCTCGAATTATTGTATCTATTGCGATTTTTTCAACAAACTGGTCATTTTGAATGAAAGTTGAAAGTTTCATATTTTATTATTAATAAACGAATTAGACGTTAGATCAATTTGTAGATGAAAGTTATATTGAGGGGTAATATTAGTCTAAAAGCTTGTTAATAATAAAATCTTTCACCTAACTTAACTAAAAGGCCAATCAACAATTAAATAAAACTGTCAATCATAAATACAATAAATATTGAAAGTGGAGAAGTCGATAAAAATTATTCTTCTTTTTGTAAAGACAAATTTTGTCTATTTTTCTCTACCTGTTTCTCTATTTTATTTTTGGACATCCAAGTTTATTTTTTTGAAGGAGTGTTTAATAGAAAGTGAAATTATATTGGGCAAAGGAAATTGTTCTCGAGAGAAATTAACATGTTATTATCTAGAGGCAATTTTATGCTTTTAATTTGGTTAATAAATTCGAATCTAAATTTTATTTTATATAATAATGTATTCTTGAATAAATAACAATAATCATTAATTACATACATTTAAATAATGTGCCCTGTTCTTAAATTTAATTCTCTTTTTAAGGTTATGCAATTTAACCTGCAGATATCGTTGCCTAATATAGACGCAAGAATTATTTATACAGAAATTATTTTTAGATTTTCACCAGTAAATCGATTTTCTTCAGAAATGCTTTGTCAATATGTACTTTTTTTGAATCAACTCATTTGTAGACTTTATTAATATTTTATGTGGATACTTTTTGAAAGCTTGGTTAAGATTTAATGCTATGCTCAATTTAACTAAAGATATTTATAGAATACAATTCCATTAAGATTGTTGGTACGAAATCATTCATTACCATAATTTTCGTTTCTTCGAAATAATCCAAATCTTTCTGAAATCGATAGTTCCCAAATTGTTTTAAAGCCAAAATATTTTTGTAACGAGTACAAATATAGAAGAAATGATAAATTCAGAGAATGTAACCAGCAGTATGAGAGAATGAAACGCCTACTGGATTTCAATACTGCTGAATAGCTTGTTTTGTAATATCTAGTAGTTGTTTTTTTTGCTTTCAAACGTGATTACTGATTACATAAAAAACGATCACAGTATGTCGTAACTAATTATATTCTAATCGTTTAGCAACATTTCTCTTGAAAAATGATTTAAGAAATTTTTAGTTAGACAGTATGTCTTCTAAATAGTCTAGTTTCATAGACTCTTGTATATGACGCTTTGTTTGATAATAAATAATGTATCGGATGGTAGCTTATACCTTCTCGAATGGGAGTAGATTTAGACATTCCTCTAAAAACATTTAGAACTAAGTATGTAATGCCTTATAGTGTTCTTTTCTTGTTCTTTTTGCTTTCTCTTCCTTTGGTAAACATATGGTAACCAATATTCAAGGATACTATATTTGTCTAAAAAAAGATTCAGTTTATCAAACATAGATCTGTTTTCTCGACTTGCCAAAGGTCGTGATGAATTTCAAATAGTAATCTTTCCCCACGCAAGATTTTGGACAAACTTAACTAAAAGAGAAAAAATGCCCTTAGAAGAAGAGATGCTCAAGAAAAGAACAAAAGCAGATATCTCAGATACAGACAGTGTCTATAGAAATAAAGTACAGTGAAACAGACGATTGAGAAAAACCAGAAAAAAACAAGATAATGCCAAAATACAGTATTTAATAATCTTAGCCCAAAACGTTTTGCATAAAATATTCCGCAAGATGAACTAAACCTAATAATCATCAGTTTGAAAAAGAAAACAGTTAAATCTGAATCGGAGGAAACGAAAACAACCACATAGTAATTAAATTCTAGATATATCAAGAGTAAAGATAGATACGATATTTTAAAAGTGCACAACTCATAATAATAACGAGCTGAAGATAAGAGCAATCGTTGAGAATTTAAATATTATCAGCCAAAGTACTTTTTATCTATTTCGCATAGACGTAAAAGTAAATAACGATACATGTCACTTACGATAAAAGAAACCGTCTTTGAAAATCTAATTGTAAAATAAGGACGTATGACCGTGCATTTCCGGTTGGGAGAATCGGTTTTTTTATTCGTAAGTACTGAATTTCCTAAAATGAATTGTAACCACAGAAACAGGATTTACAGTTTTAGGACAGCGTTAAGGAAAAACCTCGTTTGTTCGTTTTAGATTAAAAATGAGGAAACACAAAATATTTTTCAACAATAAATCATCTTAGGCACCACGGCAGTAGCTATAGCTCCTTTATCACTTATTACCCTCGATAAATAATTATTACAGTTATTAAAGGATTAATTTCTAACAACTATTACCTTAAATACCTTTATAATGTATTTACATTTTGCTATTATTGACTTATTGTACTATCGAACATTTGTTTAATTATTTGATTTCTTCAATTATCAATTCAATCAAGTTCACTTGTTAAAAATACAAATCAATCTTCATATTTGCGTTTGGAATTCTCAACCATGACCGAAGTATTTAATGACTCCATATCGTCTGTTAACTAAACAAATGACAATCTGGTTAACTTTCATTATTTGTTCCGCAGCTTGTTTTTCTATTTGCTAATATACATATGGCCATACATATTTCATTTTTGGGACAAGATCTATTAACACGTTTTCGACGATAAATTCTTGTCTGACAATTAGCAAGTCTTTAGAAATTATTGCGAATTTCACTTTTTTATGTAAATGTGAAACAATTGCATTTCCGTCACGTTTTGTTGTTTTTTTTAACTACTGGACTGAAATATTAAACATCTGCTTTCAGTTTAAGTTTAGTAGTATGTCGTGGAACATAAATAAAAAATTACAAAAATAAACAAAACAAATGATTGCTACTACCGTGGTAGAGGAAGTAAACAACGTATTAGTCTCACCACCATTTGCAGACTAAATTGAGGGTTTCACCTATACAAACAGATGTATACTATTAACTGTTTTTCCTAATACGGCATTACCGGCACGCCGCGCCAGTATTATTATGTTTATTTAAATAGCCAGGGCCGTAATTTCTGATAATATTTCAAATAATTTTAACGCAATTTGGTTGCTGGGAATTCTTTGATAAGGTATCTACACATACAAACACTGATATTTATCAATATTAAACGCATAAATAATGTACTTGGATAGAATTGGGTGCAGAATTTAATATCTGTATGATATCCAATCTGTAACTTGAAGATTGCCACGTGTTTTCCATTTCTGATAACTTCTATAAATACAATTACAATTATATTGTCATTGAATCTTCAAACCACAAATTCAAGATACGTGGGCTGTACTGAAACTCACCATACACTTTTGAATGTTATTTTTTCAATAAATTACTTTCCTTTGGTCAAATCAATCAAGGTAACTGTTTGAAAGCCTAAATGCTACTTTGGAGGTTTTTAGATGCAGCTCAAGCAATTGTCGGGAAGAAAAAAAAAGTTTTTGTGGCAGAAGGTTCTTTCATCAAGCAGCGATCTAGTGTTAAGAAATTTTTAAAATTGCGCAATATTTTGGATACAATTCCATTCTTTTACAAGTTCGCTTTCTTTAACCATAACAGTGAAAGATTTGTTGTTATACTTGTTTATGGAAAAATTTCAAATCTTAATTTCACAATGTCAATGTCATCATATATGGTCAACGACTTATTTATTTTATTACCTTTTATGGGAATAAAAGTAATGATTCCCATTTTTAAGCGATCGCCTTTGGAGTAAATATGTAGAATCGGAATAGTTTTTAAAAATTCTTCTCTCTAATACTTTGCAATTTTCATGAATTGCATTAACCATAAAACTGCAAAATCTTGTGGTAGCAGCTGATGTTTTATAGCAACTTCCTTATCAGTGCCAAGAGACTTGTTAGTAAATATACGAATAGAAATAGAGAAAAAAAATGAAGAAATCCAAGTACACATACAATTTAGGCTACTGTCAAAAGCGTCAACACTTTTGGCATTTTATTCAGACAGAATAACCAAAGATAACACGTTTGGCAAAAACAAAATTAAAGTTGATAGTAAGAGTCATCAAAAGTAAAGAGATCAAGAATTGAGACGGTGGTTACCCAAATTGAATAAATAAATCAAACGTGAAGGGGTGATCTAAATCAAAATCACATAAAGAGAATATCAAAAAGAAATATTTGCAACACTCTTCATGCCTCACGCAAAAATGCGTGTGGCGAGATTTATCACTGAGAGTAAACCACATCAATGTTCAAGATGCGGAAAAATCTAAAGCAGTATAACCGTCTTAACGACCTTATTGTGTATACACACACACACCACACACGTTCGTTTAAAATCGCATTTACTTCTTGAAGAGTAATTTAAAAAAAATAAAATTAATAATAAAGAAATATTTCTTTTAATAGTTTGGCCATTAAATTTTTCCACCATTGCTTATTATCTGTAATTCTAATGAAACAGATATTTTATGTATCAAAATAGAACAAATGCATGTTATTATAAAAGTATCGATATTCTAAACAAGCGAGTAAATAGCTACCAAATAAAAGAAATTGTGTTAGCTAATAATAATAATTGTGAGCTTTATTATGACTATATCGCCATTAATAGATTTCTTCAGCAATTTTCAGATACATAGTAATACCACAGGTGTTCATATTAGACGTTTCGTTTGTTAAATGCTATTTTTATGAATAATAAAAATTAGAATGAACGTCTTACGAAACGGTAAAACTAAAATCGTTAAGTTCTAGGCATTTTTTAAACAAATTCTTGTACGTCATATTTACCTAAATACATTTTACATTACTTTTAAAATTTAAATTACTTTGTATAAATAATATGTAATTTGCAACGACTTATGCTTTCTACTATTGTTATTGTTATTATTATTATTATTATTATTATTATAATTCAATGGTCTATTATAAATATTTAATATTATTACCGGGCATAAGTGGGCGTATTTACTGTTTGTTTGCACTGTAAAGATGTTTACAAATGTTAATTAAAACAAAAATGGTAAAAACTAATTTTGTTGATGTGAAATTAAAACTCTTACACGGCGCCAAGAGTTCGACTTGAAGAAGAACATAAATATTTCATGCAATCTTGATGTGAGTGTAAAACCGTTCTTTTAATGTATTTTGTGTTTGAAAATGATTATTTTAGTTGTACTTATGAAATACCAACGAAATGTTAATATTTATACGCGAAATAAAATAAACAGCAAAGCTTACTTTTGTATGTTTCTATTTTAGTTTCAGAGTGACTACAAAAGGGATTTGATTAGTTGAAACTAATAAACAATTTGGAAATTCCTTTTGTTATTAGACTTTTTCTTCGGAAAGAATTCAGAAAACAATCGAAATAGTTTTCTACTAATGTAATAAAGATTCCGGTACAGTTTGTAATTTTCAAAATGGTATTGATTGGTTGCTAAATGTATTCACTGTATACAAAAGGATTCTCTTACAAACAAATGCGCGTCGTACGACGTAGACATAAACATATCATAAAAGATTTTAATAGAACCTAGACTACTGACTTAAGATTCTCTGTAGTAAAATGTTTTTAAAACTTCATTTTTCTTTGGAGGATCATTTATTAAAATGTTTTTTTTTGTCAAGTTATACTTTGTTCATTTTTAAACAAAACATGCAGTAGCTGTTAATCAGTACCTGCACAACGATATTACAGATGTGATTCAAAAGCAGTATTGCAATAATTGATAAACTTGCTTCAAAGAAGTTGTTGCATGTTTGCTATAAGTTATCAGTTAATTAACTCGTCCTCATTATTATAATTTCTTTCTGGCAACTATTTTATAATTTTCATCTTCATTCTCTTGTGTGTCAGAATTTCCGATATGATGCCCAAAATTCGAAAATTTCGATTTATGATCTTTTATCTTTTTTGGGTCATATTCAATTCGAGATCTTTCAGTGGATAAACTCTCGCACATACAGTGGTGGGCAAAAGTATGGCTCCACGTACAGCATGCTTCTATACTGTGGTATGGTCGAGTAATTTAATAAAAGGAAGATTCCTGCTAGGTTTTATTTTAGGATGTGTTATTTTTCGTAATCAGCTTTAATGAAGCGTTTCAGTTTCTATCTAATAAGATATTAAAGAAATATCAAAACTGCTGAAAAGAAAAACACAATAGTTGTGAGCTAAGAAGCTCTTATAACCGTGTCTAGAAAGATTATTGGGAAATGATCAAGAGAAGATAAAAACAAAATCATAACTTTCTGCCTGGTGATTGAAGCTGAGTACTTAAGTAACTATAGCTATTCTTCTTGATTTTGTCTTCTACTATGTTTAATTCGTTGACACTATGATAATTTATACACGTTATACTTTTAAATTACTAAGTTAGTAAATCTAACCTGAGTAACAAACTTCTCTTCAGGATGATTCACTCGATATACACAAGGATGGTTACATATGATATTATGCATGTAGCCCTCTTATGGTGGCCGAGGACACCGATAAAGGATTACGGCATATATCAGTCATGGAAATCGCGCTAGATCTACCTTTTTGATCTAGATTAGATCTGGAGCAGACAAATTTAAAACCAACCCTATCATAAGGAAGAACATGAAAAGACCACTCGGCCTTCTGGTGCCAGACAGAATATAAGTAGGACATAATATACAAAAGAAGCTTTGCAATTATAATTTGTAACATTTTTTTATATGCCGTATATGTTTTGCATGCAATGGCAACTGTAAATAATTCTAAGTAGGTTGGCATTTTGGGAAAAAACAAATATTTTTTTGGTTTGACTCGTTAACTCTGGAAAATAGGACTTGTTCCTCACAGGTCCTTTCCTTCCTTCCTTCCTTCCTTTCAGTTATTTTTTATTGGTATTCTACAAGATGCCGTAAAGTCTGGGCGTTCCAGAAGTACATTTTTTGAAAAACGTTTTCACCAGAAAGGGCGAGACACCCTTTTTTAAATTAAGTTGTCTACTAGTGATGTACAAGAAGGCAAGACGATTTTGTTATATAGAAGATTGTGAAAAGTCTTATTTGGATATTTTTTGCTCAACATTCATTAGAATTTCATTGGAGAGTTGAATTGTGAACTAACTTAATCACAGTTTTTATAATCTGACAATTTTCTTATTTTAATTTGATAATTATCTCCGGTTATAATGATTATTGTACAATCTAAATTTAATATGTTTTGCACGGCTAATTTTTTTGAATTGACAGGCTTTGCAAATAGTATTTTCAATTTCCAATCATTTTTCTGCGCCTCCATTACACTTTAAGATCTCTCACGTGTGCAATGCGCTTTTGAACATGTACGATTATATTTAATTATTCTTCTCTATCGATATATCGATAAGCTTTAGGGAAAAAACCATAAAGTCTTATCCGACTTTTGGTGAGATTACCAGCAACACTGTATTAGTGTTTATGCAACAACAATATTTACTGTAATTACTGATTTATTTATTTGTTATTAAATTTCTCAAATCTAAATTGCTTGTTTTGTTGTGGAGGATTACGGCTTTACCAAAATGCTATGGTAAGTAACTTTATAACATCAAAAAGAAAAAGCTAAGATGACGCCCTTAAAAAAGAAGCAATCGAACCCACCTCGAGCTCTCCGGCAAAAAGCAGCCGTCTGCAGTGTGATCATCACCTCTTGTTGCAAAAACACCTGGTATTAATAACAAAAGATCACAGATTTCATCAAAAATCTTCCTAGAAATTCCTTAAAGGAAAATGACAAAGAACTTAATCAGAATACATATTCCAGTGAGAAGGTAGAAAATAACAAAATCCTTAAATCAAATCAAATTCTCCTTTTCTTCTTCTGATATTCTTTTCCTTCAAGATTATCACGATTTAGATATTGTTATATTGTAATTATTGTCTTGGTTCTGGTTATTGATAGTTATTTTTATATTTGCTAAAGAATAAATTGTTCCCGTTCGTTTTTGAAAACCGACACATAATTCCCTAAATCCCAAAAATGTAAAATTTCTCCCGCTAAGATATTTCTTCAAAATTCACTGGAAATACGTGTGTAAAATATGAAGATACAACCGTTTATTTATTTGAAAACAGCTGAAAGTATATTAATACCAAAATACAGTCATAAATAAGATTTCTTTTATTTGGTACAGTGTTGCCACGTCGTTTAAAAATCTATAGGAAGCTATAAAAAGTGATCTATTCACTTTTTGTAAACAAAAAGCCATAAAGACATCTCGTCTCTTACAAAATTTCTAATAAATTAGACAGATAAGTCTGCTTTTGGCGTCAACACATGCTAAATTTAGAATTTCCAGAAAACCTAGCAACCACTATTTTTAAACTAGAACTTCCAATTAATTACGCTATTACCTCGTAATAATCAAATTATATAGTTTAATTACAAGATTTTCTACTAGAAATGAGGTAAACTTTCGCCTATAATTCGAATTATTATAACTATTTTTCTTGCGCATTCTTTCAGGTTTAAAATTGCTTTGTCTAAACGTAACACTAGTTAGAATGAATTTTTAGATCTACAAACTGAATAGGCAAATTATACTAACAAGTCTAAAATAACCTTGTTTTTCATACTTGGAAGGTGATTGCTTTTCTTACCTTAATTGCTTCAATAACTTTTACGCATACATATCATTAGAAGATTTAAATTCGCTTTTACTGCCACTATAAGTGTAAATCGAAGCGTGTAAGTGAATGAAATTAAATTAAATTTTCCTGTTACTAACATTCGTATTTTTATACATCATTTCCTGAATAAGTGAAAACAAGCAAACACGAAACATCGTTCGGAAAATATTTCCTGCACGTTAGTATTAAATTCTGGTTCACTGATTATGAATGATGATGTCAGTTCGTAACTACTAACTAGTTATACTATGTGCGTGTGAATAATGCTAGTTCTCAGATTTTCTCGTTAATCTCGAAAGAAAGTGTTAAGATGTAGGGTCGTTTTGGGAAAGCGTGAACATGAATTCTAACATTATTTACAAGATCCATGGGGCGTAAACTAATTTCTCTGATAATATATACGTTTGTACTATTTTATGACATGCTCCAATTGCAAGTCATATGAGCCGTTGAATTAAAATACACACATTTATCTAAATATTTATAAACGAGCAGCTGCAAAAGTGCATCTCGCAATTTAGGATTCAGCAAACGCTGGGAAACTTTATTCTGCTCATTATGCCTTTGCCCTAATTTCAGCAATAATAATTATGAAATATCATTCGGTTAACTTTCGAAAATTATTATAAAGTTGAATTTTTTATAATGTAATAATAATAAAAGAGTAGTAAACGTTGAATAACAAATTTTATGTTTCCCACATTTAACAAAACCGCATACCGGAAGTAATAGCAGCGCGGATCGTCACCAGTATAGTTAATAATAGCTAAGATCACAAAATAAAAATAAATCTGTAGAGGAAGGAAATAAAGAATATACTACAGATTGCCGAGCTATTTAAAAAATCTGATTAATCGAACTCTTGTTAAAAAGGCATTTCGTATGCCTATCGTACATGCGAAGCAAATCTCTCGAACCTTTCCAACATCACGATCATTGCTCGAGTAGTCAACATTGTTAAGTAGGTACATACACAAAAAAATAAATCTAATTATAAATTCCATTATAAAATTTTTTCTTTGTTAGAAATAATTGCCGCTTTTAAAATAGTATATTAAAATATGTCTGAGAATGCAAGGCTTTTTTACGAGCTTATGCCATTTTTATATTGTATATCGTAAAGGTCATATCTTCCTGTGTGCCTAAAACTTATTATTAACCATTTCCTACGACATTTCTCAAGGTATACACGCTTTCGTTTTAAATTAAAACTAAAATAATGGAGTTATAACATAAAACGCAATGATATTCGACACTTTCCCCGTGTGTTGTTGCTAAGAATACTCTTCTTTACTAATTCCATCCTCTATCCTAGTCCAGTCAGTTTTGTGGAATTCGGGTTACACAATACTCGAATATTCGTGCTTTATCCTGACCTCAATGTGCAAATTAACACATCAGAAACTTAACAAATATATTAATCTTTTTCTACATATTTATTCTACAATCAATTAATAATCGGTGCGATTTTATCTTTGTTTCAGATAAGATTTCAAGGTAACCCAACAAACCTATGCACGTATACACATCTAATATGTCATCTCTATTAATGATGATGATGATGATGAGATAAAATCATATTTAATGGGTTATTAAACTTATTTATAGTTTTGCAATAGTATATAAAACAATCAAGTAACAACAAAACATCAAATACGAGCCTTGTGTTAACTCTTTATTCCCATAAGTATATGCTTATTTTGATATTGAATCATTGGGTAGGGGTTGGTGAAAGTAAAGATGTTCATCTCCACCAATTTTTTCATTCTTCTGCATGCATTGCGTTATCGCTGCAGTTAGTGGGAAGCGACACTTACGATTTTACAACTTTCATAAATGAAGTGTTAGTTAAAAGGGCTACCTTGACCGTAATTACATCACTAGGAAACTAGAAAAGATTTTAATTTAAAAAATGAAATCGGAAAAGTGGCATTTTTAAACCTAACTAGCTCAATGTCGCTCATAAAAATGTATAAACTCTTTAATTATATAAGAATAATTAAATAAATATAACACATAGAAAACGGCAGCAAGCTCCCATACATTCAAAAATTTCTCCATTGTCTTTTTTTCAGAAAAAAAAACATGTCCACGTGGTTAGTATATCTATCTACAAATGTAATAACGTGAGAAACATCTTTATTCTCTCTAAAGGTGTTCTGCATATTTGTACTTTATTAAATGAGCTGGTTTAGACTTTAAGCTAATTTTAATCTTATTTCCTGAAGGTGATGGAAAGATATTTGTAGCATCAGTAATGGGTTGCTTGCTGCGCTCAGTTAGGGTTTGTATAGTAGTTTATACACAAATGGAACAACAAAGACGACTAACCCGCTATGTTGCTTGTAGTTAGGAAAAATATTCAGGTAAAACCTTGGGCGAGCACCGTTGACCCGAAATATGATCCAACAGTAGCATAATTGCCGAAAGAAAATGGTAACTTCACGTACACCCCATGAATTCACAGAAAGCCGCACCAGAAACTCGAGTTTTATGTTCTTACCGCGTATACACGCACACGCACAGCAGCACACAACACGGCAAGTATTAATTCTTACTCATCTGCTAGATCTATGAGTCTATAACCGTTTCGAGTCGAATACGACCGAGTAGTAGCGAGCAACAAACTTAAACCATATTGATGACATCACTGATAAAAATAACCGCTACTCCGTTGGCTTTTGTTACTGACATTAAGGTAAACCAGAAACCTACACTTCTAGACTTTCATGTGTAAATGGTTGCAGGTAAACTACCTGCTTTAAAATTGCAACATAAACGGTATTTAAATTTCCCGCCATAAATTTATTTTTAATTTTATAATTTCCATTTATTAATTATTACATAAAAAATAAATCTAGTCAAAATACCTCTGTTTAGTATAATGTATAATCAGCTAATAATACAAAGTGGTATTCATTCTACAAAAATGTTTTTTTTCGCGACAGCTGCTTAACGTTCACTACATTCCTGTTGGCCTAAAATGATTCATTGTGACTATTCAGTATTCATTGCCGTTTTCAAGTAAAAGTGAAATACCATTGATTAATGACTTAATGAGATCGTCTATTTAAAAGAAGCCGAGCATTTCGAATTTGCAATTCATAAAAGGGATTCATATTTATATCTAATGCTTAATTCTTTCGAACTTTTCTTTCTTTTTCATCTTTTTTAAGTTGGATCTTGAAAGAATATATCCAGTGCAGTAAATGATGATACTGCCATATAAAGCTTCTAATAGAAATCGACAAGATTCTGCAATTTAAATCAAAAAATTCAAATTGTCAGTGCAAACAACTACAGGAAAACTCGAATAGGTAAAAATCAAGGAAAACAATTAAAAAGGAGTAAGACACGTCAAAAGAAATACTGAAGTAATAGAAGTAAATGATAAGATAGAAGTAAAACAAAGAGGGAGACAAAAAATGAGAAAATAAAAACAGACGAGAAAATCAATGGAATGGGAAAAGAAAAAAGGGCAAAAAGGAATGTAATAAAATGCTATAAGTGTGCCAAAACGAGAAAACTGAAAACAAGGAGAGACCAAGACCAAGAAGACCAAACAGAAAGCGTCCATGGAAAAGAAGGGAAGTTGTGACACACTCTAAATCTTTTCAATTTCAAGGCAGCAGATCCGACAATAGAAAAAGGCAATTTTCTTATCCTTACTCTATGGGAACTCATAGTGTGTGCGATTCATATTTTCTTCTGATATTTTACATTACCTTACGGATTCATAAAGTTGTAAGAGACGTAAAACAACACCGATTGAAAAATCTCCAAATGTTTTGGCAAATTTTAAGATTGTATAATCGAAAAAGAACAGTCTAAACAACCTACCCTGTTTCATTTCATCATTTTGTTCTATCTGACTCTACTTAACATATTCCTATATCTCTTCTCAAATTATCTTGCGAGAGGGCTAAATAATTCCAGATCTTAATGCTCCACAACTCATCCTTGTTTACCTTTTCAAAACCGTTAATTCATAACAGAAAGCATCTTCTAAAATGTCACTTTTACTGTTCAACAATTTGCTATTGCACCATAGCATAAAATTTTTTCTTCGGAGACAGTAACGCCTCTTCTAGATTTCCTAAAATCTAATTACAGCTTACTAAATATCATCATAGTATTGTGCCCATTTCTATTTCTTGGACAACAGAATTCATTCGGTAGTTGAATCCTCGTTCTCTGTTTAATTGATCTAGTGAATGCAACAATAATTTTCTAGAAGGTTCAAGTCGGTTCTGTTGTACATGTACAACAGTATATCCTCAAAAGAATCCATTTCAGACAGCACGTTACGCTTTCCTTTTCTCTCTCTGGTCTCTTTTCCTCTAGTAATAATCGCTACTTGTCTATTCCGTTTTACGCCATTCTTAACAGACTTTCGCTTATTATTTGTTGCATTTAATAAGAAAGGCTTGGAAACGTTTCAATGAACTTCTAGCAACCAATAAATACTAACACGTTCGATGTTGAAAGCTACCACATCAATCTATTAAAGCATCATTAATTGAGTAGGCTTGGTTACAAATGAGATTTCTGAAAATACTTCACAATTTCAAAATCTAGCTGGCCCTGCGCTGTTATGACCGTCAAACTTTTGTTACGAATTTGTTTGGTTGTCAAGATTAAACGAAAAAACTATTTGGAAGTTAATTTTGCATAAATGAGCGGAAAATTCTACAATTTCTATTTTGTCAAACGTCACAAAGAACAGTCCGAAGGTGTCTTAAGAAAATCAAGGAAACCGGAACTATTAATAGAACGCCGACTGATTCTAACTCGTAATCGAAAACTAGAAGCGCAGATTTGTAAGTTGTATGATAAGAAACTGCCAGTTTCGTCCCGCGATGTGGCAAAAAAGTTGGTACGAGTCAACCAAATGTACAAAAAATTAAAAATTAAAATTAAATTGTTATTGACAACGAAACGTATATAAAAGCAGAAACCAATATTATTTGTTTCGCAACGTTTCCAATCTGGATAAGTCTGAAAAGGTTGGTACAGTCGAAGAATTTGCAAAATCTTTCTGGTATGGCAGAGTATAGGTACAATTAATGCCCATATTTATATATCGGAATGCCTAGAAAAAGAACTGCTGCCATTCACCATCAAGACACATAAGTTCTATAGAAAGAACTTTTGAAGACGATAGGGACAACAGCCAATTCAACATTGAATGTATCACTGGACCTCCAATTATACATGAGGAGGTAGAAGCAACCAAGGTAAGTAAGGCAGCAGGGTCCGATAACTTTCAATCAGAATTTCTGCAAATAATAGATGATGAAGGAACAAAATGGCTTACTACAATATTCAGTAAGGTTTACAACTCAGTAAGAAGAAGTCCACCTTTATAGCTATACCTAAAAAACACAATGCAAAAAATACGCGAGGATCATCGTATTATCAGCTTGATGAGCCATCTTCTTAAAACTTTCTTTGGAGAGAAGCTTTGTTTGCAGTTCAGATCTTAGTTCAACGTTACAGAGACGTAAACTGCGATTTATACTTATGTTTTATTGATTATCAAAAGGCTTTTGATAAAATCAAGCATAATAAACTTATGACAGTTTTAAAAGTAACCGGCCTGGATGATAAAGATTATCGAATCATGAATCATCATCATCGTAAGTACTTTCTCCACTTTTCTCTATCCTGAGCCAATCTCTTCATCTCACTACAACTCTGTCCACTCTTCACATCGTCCTTCATCTTTGTGCTTCTTCTTTTCCTGCTACCTCTTACCTCTACACTCCCTTCCAACACATCTCTCATCAAATAACCCTTTCTTGAAACATGTCCCAACCAATTTCTTTTCCTTATGTTAATTGTTTCCAACATTGATCTTTCCTCTCTAACTCTTCTCAGTACTTCCTCATTTCTAACTTTATCCTTCCACTTTATGTTTAGCATCTTCCTCCAGACCCACATCTCCAACGCTTCTACTCTTCATCATAGTCCATGTGTCACAGCCGTACAGCATTACGTCCCATACAAAGAATTTTGCTATTCTCTTCCTAAATTCCAACTCCAGCTTACATTCCAAGATCCTACTTATCTTCCTGTATGTAAGAAAAGCAAAATAATGCGAATAGGGGAAGATGAAAACATGGAGGTTTACGTCAAGGGAGAAAAGTTAGAGCAGGTAACGAGGTATAAGTATCTATCTAAGCAGCTGGAGGAGTTTTGACGAAATAAAGATAAGAACTGGAATGGCGAATCATCGATAATATATACTATAATCAATCAGCAGCTATTAAAGTCGGAGACCAGTTGACAGAAGCAATATCAATAAAAAAAATTCGTGCGACAAGGCTGTATACTTTCCCTGATATTGTTTAATGTCTATTCTGAACAGATTATGAAAGAGGCCTTGGAGGATATTGATTAAGGTATCTTGGTGAACGGTAAATGTCTGAACAATATCAGATATGCGGACGAAACAATTCTATTAGCAGACACCAGCAACCAGCAACAAATTACGCAAGTGTCCAACTATAACTATCTAGGCATCACCATAAATGACCAATAGGACCCATCAATAGAGATAAGACAAAGAATCGAGAAATCCTGGACACTAAATGAAGCATCTACAAAGAAACTTGATGCTTTTAAGATGTGATGCTATAGGCGCATATTGAAAATCTTCTGCGTGGACCGAATCACCAACTATGAAGTTTTACGTAAGATGGATAAGCAGTGTGAAATTATCGCCATCGTGAAACAACGCAAACTATAATATCTTGGGCATGTAACGCGGAATGAACAACGGTACAACCTGTTACAACTTGTACTACAAGTAAAGATGTATGGTAAAAGAGGCTCAGGAAGGAGAAAAATATCATAACCCCAAGATTTCCGAAAATGGTTTTCCTTATATATCACAGGACTTTCTCGGGTAGCAGAAAACATCCGAAATGGAAATGTCAGTTCCACGATAGATTTTGAACAGAAGTGAACTAATTTAATAACCGACGGTTTTGGACGGAACTTAATGAAAAGGGTCAAAAGAAAAATGAGAGAATTGAGTGATACGTTGTATGAAAATGTGATATTTGTGTATAAGCTTTCATATAATGAAAATTTTTCATCTAACTGAAATTCTTTTGCGTTTTTACAGCTATTTAATAGTAATCATCCTGTGTCTTAAATTGAAAAATTCACTGCAAGTATTCTTCTGCTAAAATCTTTAAAACAATTTTTTAATACATTGGATAACTTGATTTTGAACAAAAGATTATTATCTTATTAGGAACTATTGAGCAAACAGTAATTTGTCAATGAAGATCAGTCAAGATCAAATTCAAGAACCTCTGTATTTTTACATGTAGCAAAGACAAGCCTTTCTTAAATCATTTTTTTTAGAAACGCGCTATATGTATCGTCATTTCCACTTATAATGAATTATTGCTTTAAATATTAAATTCCAAATTCTTCTGCCAGTTTTTTTTTGCATAATTTGCTGCTGTTAAGTACATCACACTTTTACTCTTGACATCTTGAATGATTGCCAACACTATAATTAACAAGATTGAAAGCTTAATATGCACTAAAGGAAGACAGGTTGTGTCCATTATGTAACTAACAAAAGTATTTTTTGCCAATGAGGTATCTACAGAAAAGACTTTTTATTAAAAACAATTTATTTCAATTATCATCAACAATCTAGCTAGAAGCGTCAATATTTTTAATAACGTTAAATAAAATATCTTTTCAGTACTAAATGGTAAAAAGACCATAGTACATAGTCAAAAAAATGTTTGATTTCTCTAAAATTACAATAACAGATACTGTGTTTCATTTAATAAAATTCAGAGAAGTTTTCATTCTGAGATCGTCCTGTTTAATGCAATTATGCAGTTAAAACTTAAATAATTATCCTTAAAACGCAAAGGTCGAAGTTTGGTTTTGCAAAAGTCAAACATCAAAAGTCAAGGTAGGTCGAGAGTTTAAAACAAACTTCACAGCAAAAAATCAGCAGTGAAAAACCATTAAGATAATAAGATTTGGGTGGGAAAATAAAGGGTTGACCGTCACTGTTTTACGAAATACCCTATATAGTTGAAGATAATTTTCGAACGTAATGGTAATAATCTTGCACGACTTTTGTTAGTAATATTTTTTGATATCTCTACAAAATAACAACGCGAATGGATTGTTGCAATTCCATGTATACAGGGTTATTCAAGATAAAGACCTTTTATAGATACCGAAACAAAATGCGTCGAGCATAGAATACATTATTCAGCCAAATAAACCACCGTAAACGAACATATCATTTCTTCAATCCCCCTTTACGTACATGCTCGACTTTGCTCACATTCAAACGCGGTCTCCAAAGATTCCAAGTGTTTTTGTATGAAATCGCGACCAATACAACGAAATGCAAAAGTACACAATGCTGATTCTTGGGGTGAACTCAAAAAAAAGACAATAAATAAAAAAATTTTTATAGAACAGTTTCTAACAAAACACGTTAGCATCCTGTAGTCTCCTTTATTTTGACTTTATTTTTTCGAATATTAAGCAAAAATTGCTTGTAACCGGCTCGCTGATTAGTCATTCATCTTGAAGAGAAATTTATCTTCATTTAAAAAAAATCTTTAAGAAAAATTCTCTTTTCGATCCATTCTCCAATTTCCAAAACGTCGAATTTTTGGTTAAACAAAACAAGAGCACGGTTGGTTGATACTATTTCTTTACTTTTATCTTAACAATCTTTTAGCTTGCGGTATAATTTTGTACAAAAAAAGATTCTTAGGATTTGAATAACCCTGTATACTACTTGTTGCAAAAAATATTTTTATGATATTCTTTATCGTATTTATTTAACACACAATGAAGGTGAAACCGCAACTTACTATCTTTATGTATGCTGTGCTATCTAAAGCTATAGTAATTAAATAATTTTTACCACTCAAAACACTCTAACACAAAAAGATTAACAACAAACACTGAACCGTCGAACATCCTTTCAATTCCTCTAGGGTCCGCTCCTGCCAACGGTCACTTCATACTAATCTACAAAACTAACTAATAGTAGGATATTATTTTCTGTTTACTCATAGTTGCTTGGTAACGATAACTTAGACCGTAACTACTTGTTTGAATGTTTGATAGATTTCATATCTAACAACTTTTCAGAAATAATCCACAATTCATTTAATTTTTTTTTGTTTGTAACAAACTTCCTCGATTCTATTGATTGCTGATTACTGCATAAATGTAGCAAAATACAGTACGTTCCAAAAACAAATATTTATTGCTAATTTTTCAAAATAAAAAATTGTTTCGCTTTATTCTGTATAACTATAGCGTGTTCTATCCCATATTATTTGGTAAAATTTGTACTAAGCGTCTGTAGGTTACAAAGAATTTATTTTAAAGAACTTTCAGGCATTAAAGGAGGTTGAAACTATCCTTATCTCGGCGCATAAATGAAACTGTCATAGAAAAATTTACACTTAAGTTAATTTAATCGTTACCGTTTAAGAGCTCTTACATTTAATAACTTCTCTTATCGCTTCTATACAGCTTTACATTTTCACCCCATAAAATAGTTGTCAAGATGTTGTAGATCTCTGGTTGCTTTTTTTAGAGTTCCATAAAAAAAGTTTATATGTGTCTCTCGTGGTATTTACACCGCTTTCCCCCTTTAAACTGCGTTAAAGAAATTTTATACTAAAATTGAAAGATTGTGATTTACTAATAAAGTCAAAATAAATATTTCACATAAAAAATACAGATACCTTTTTGCATTTCTGATTTTGATACAAACAATGTAAGACTGCAGGCTTTCTTCAAAAAGAATATCGCGATTACTTTTGACTGAAGCTTGATGGGATACACAAAACATGGAAATTTCTAAGGCCCTATAAAAGTTTTGCCGTTACTGCTTTATGTTCCATATTTGGCATGCTCGCATCTAAGTGTCTGCAGAGGTTTGGTCATTCTCATGCAAAACCCGAAAGATGGGAGAGGGTAATTGCTTATCAATCTGGAAGATCGGTGTATTTTCCTTTTTGTGGAAGTTTATTTGTTTGCAAAACAACCAATTATTGAAACATCACAACGAAAAATATATGATTAAAACACTTGTGGTATATCTGACACACTTTGAGGTTATGTGTACGGTTTTCTTACTGCGCGCTTTTTACAGACCTTTTATTGAAAAAACAAGTGATTGCAGTTGAAATACTAGAAGGTCATACTGGCGGAAGAATCAATTAGCGTGGATTACGATGACGGTAACGCAGGTATCGACAATGAAATTATTCCAGAAACAGACATCAAAGATGAATAGGCAAGGTTGGTACAGAACACAACGAAGAAAAGAAAACAAAATCAACAAAGAGAGAAGCTGCAATGGCAAGAAAACTTCTTGAATATTCCTGATGGAGATATCATTTTTAGAAGCTCTGAATCTCTTCCTGCAGACATAGCGAAATGGATCAACCCAATCAATTTTTCAAATATTTTTTACGGATGAGAAACCGTTACACATCATTGCTCAAACAAACTTATACTCTGTTCAAATCAGACCTGAAAAGCCAGCTAACATATCCAAAGAAAAAATAAATGCATTCATTAACATATGTGTTTACATGTCAATTGTTCATTTACCATTAGAGATTACTGAAACTCTTCAATGGATATTCCCAATGTGTCCCAAACAACGACATGCAATACATTTGAAGAAATCAAACGCTTTCTTCACTTTAATGATAATGATGAACAGATATTGCACGGACAACCTGGACAACACGAAAGGCTCTTCAGAATTCGTCCTTTTCTGAGTAGATTGAGAAATAGATTACTGCTTGTTTCAAAAGAAGAAAATACGGCAGTAGATGAGCAAATAATTCCCACTAAAGCAAGATCGACTCGAAAACAGTATACCCCAAAAAGCCGCATAACTCGAGTTACAAAGTATTGGTTTTCAGTTATAATTTTGCTGGGCCAACCAAGCTTCAAGTACATCAACCAGATTTTGGAGCAAGCATTAACGTGGTTGTCAAACTTACAAAGACAGTACCAAGAAGTCAAAATTATAAAATATTCTTCGATAACTGATTTATCAGCATGCCGCTTCTAGTATATCTTACGAATGAAGGAATTTTACCTCTTGGAACAGTCTGAAATTGTGAGCTGTCCAAAGAATCGGAAATGAAAAAACGAGGGTGAGGTTCGTTTGTAGAGAAAGTTGCGAGGATTAATGGAGTCGATGTATCTTGAGTTTCTTGGTATGACAATAAAGTCGTAAATATTGTATCAACATATATGAGAGTCGGGAGATATCTGAAGTAAGGAGGTTTTGTAGAAAGGGCAGTTCTTATATAACTATTCCATGTCCCAAATGTATTGGTGTATAGAATAGCTAAATGGAGGGAGATGGCTTGTTAGATTCAATGTTGGGTTATTACCGCATACTCATAAGATCAAAAAAATTAATAGCATAGTTAAATGAAGCAAATCAAAACATTCATGCATAAGGGATTAAATTTGAAAATACTTTAAATAAGTAGAAAAGTAAAACATCACACATATTACATTGAAGTAAGTAAGGTAAGCAATATCCAGGGCACCACAACATAGCAAAAAGAAGTTTCTAGTATCTTATCTGCACATCAAAACCAAACAGAACGTCCAAGGCAAAAATGATAATAAAAAGGTAACTAATAACTAATCCATGAGTAAGCACAAATGACCTTACATCAGGACAACTTTGAACAGTAGTGTCAATACTAACATCTTGAAAATTCTAAAATAGTATCCATATCAGTTTTAGACTTGATGATATAGCCATTCCTTTAAGTTGCTTTGGCATTCAATAGAAAGTTTTGTTGACTGAGTACACCAGCCTCTTTCTTTCCTTTTCTATTATTCCAAAACATATCTCTATGCAGATATAAGGAAATTTTCACTCCTTTTATAATCTAGTAACTTAATTATTCTTGGTGATCATTTGCTTCATTCAATTGCACAAATTATTTCCCTATCTTTATACTCCTTGAATTGTCTTAAAAGCAGATCAACTGTTTCTTTCAAATCATTTTACCAAAATTAAATAACAAGCCTTGTCCTATTTTTGCAGTGATTACAATTTTCAACATTCTTTCATTTTTTTAGAATAACGATAATAATGTTGAAAGCTTTTGCATTAAAATTTGTTCCAATTTGCAGTTATATGAAATTCTATCTTGATGATTACATAACCAATAAAAATCACCAATGTGGAAGTTAGATGAGCACTTTTTTAAACAACCCACTTCAGTTGTCATTACTACATTAAGTTGATTATGTGATCTTGACCCTAATTAGGATTAAAAGCACTTTCCTTGCAGTTTATTCTATCTGTTTTCTGGTTTCCTTCATTTAGTCATACTTAATTGAAACGATTTAGTTTTTCCTTGTATAAGAAAGAATTTTATCGAAGCCTGTATTTTTGGGTTATTGTCTGATTTAGAATCATATTATTTTAATGATGATGTATGAAAAAAAGTAAAATCTATCTCATGAGACTTTTAATAATGAATGAGATTCTATTCATTAATATTATATAGAGAATGAAGTAAAAATAATTCCCATATGTCTCATGACAACTTGTAGGCTAATTATAAAGAGTGAGTAGTAAAATCTGTACAAAACAGAATGAAATTTATTTTTTTCCTTTTTTTAATAAACATCTCCTTTGAAAGAAGTTATTTATGCAAAAATAAGTTCTAAAATAAATAATGCTGTTAAAGTTGTGTCTGTGTCTAGACATTCAAAAACTTATTTTCAACATGTTTTTATATATTAATGACCATCCTCAAGTGAGGACTTCCTGTCAATTATTATCGTTCTCTTGTTTTTTTTTCTAAAAAAATGTATACAGGATTTTTAATTATATCAACAAAAGTCAATCTTCTCTCTATTTTACTTTTTATTTTTCAAACTATTAATTTGGAACCAGTGGATAAGTACAGTTCTACCTGAAGATTGTGAGATATACATATAATAATCAGTTCGACAAAGAGAAAAACGTCATTATATCATATTGATTGTTTTCATATAGGATGATCAAGAATGCATCTTCAACAAGTGATATCGAAAAATAATTTCATTGTCTTAATCTGAAATATTTTCTAAAAATAATGTCATACGACATCTGTCATGTTATATTCAAATCATGTTCATTTTGAGCAATAAGGTAGTAAGCTAAAATTTGTTATTTTTCATCTTCTGCTAATATATACCTACAATTATTCTTGGACCTGCTAATACTTGATGAGGAAAGAAACAGATGTGTTATTATTACATACCCACCCGAAGGTGATTGTATTGATTATCTTGTATCTATCGCAAACTTTATGCATCAAAAGTACTGATGATCATTCAAGTAATCTTTTCTTTATTAAGCTTGTAAGAGAAGATTTGCATTTTTCTTTGTTTTTTAAATAAAAACAATTTTGTATACAAAACCTATCTGGCACAGTTGTTTGTTTCTGCAAATTGATTTATTTATTTTCTATTGCAAAAGAATCAGCATCCCTACTGTAGAAAAGCACTTAACAAATCTGTATAAACTCAAAGAATGTTCAATAAGTGTACACAATATACATTTAATATCATTGATAATATAATGAAAATGAGAAAAGGCATGTTTTTATTCATGGAGCAAAAATATTTTCTTTAACTAATGTATATAGGCTAACATAATATTCAATTATAAAATGCAAAACATCTCTCTAAAGAGATCTATCATTCTAAAATTTGGAATTTCTCATTTTACTCTTCCATTGATCTTCTTTTACAACTATATTGACTACACCTTTTAAAATGGCTAACATGACTATAGTCTATTTATAGTATACAGAAACATGATAAAATACAGCATTATTGTTTTTGAGAGTTTATAACTAGTCAAATTAGAATCTTCAAAGCAAAATAAAAATCAAACAAAAGGAAATTTACAAAGTACCACGAAGAAGATATTAGATAGTAAGTAATCTTTCAGATAGAAAGCTATTTAGAAGATATTTTAACCAATTGCATTGTAGTTTTATTTTCTTGGTTCTTATTCTTTTTTAATTTATTACTAGTTTTTTTCTCAGTACTCCTTGTGCATACTCAGCATAATACTTTCCTTTATTTTGTTTCTTTGTATTTTCTCTATATTTCATGTTCTTTTCTCTAGTACAATACAAATAAGCCATTCTTCATAAACAGTTTTCCTTATAAGCCACATTTCTTTCTAAATAATTCAAGAATTCATTGTTTAATCTTCTTATTTGCTTTTATGTCTATTAATGCATTTTAAGACTATTTCTAATTGATATCTACAATATTAAATAATTAGTTTTATTGTACTTACAATTCAATACGATATGATCTGTGCAAGGATGACTTAAATAGAAAGAATGCTGGAATGCAGAATTTCGATACTGCGATGCTTCAAATTGTTTAGACTGTTCTTCTCTTATCTCTGTGTATATTAATAACACCATAGCAAATTGTATCAGTGATGGACTTTGTAGGTTTCAATGCGAAAGCTATGATTCTCAAGTACATTATTTCATATAAAGAGATCAACAAGTTTTCTGACATTATTTCTTTATAAAATATACGTTAATTAAGAAGCATATACAAGAACAATCATAATAACAATAAACTATTTTCTGACAAATTTAAGGTTGACAATGTTTCTGAAACATAATTATCTCAATTTGTTTCTGAAACATAATTATCTCAATTATCTTCAACAGACTTAATTTTACTAGTATCAAAGATATATAAAGTGATTCTTAAGCAAACGTGGATACTGAAGGGATTGATTTTAAAAAGAAAATGTAAATAACTTAGTTATATTTTCCAAAGTTTTGTCAGATAATAGATTTTGGCGGATTTTGAATTTGACATTTAACCTAAAATTTAATTTGAACAGTTTGATTTGGAGCCTTTGAAACACCCAATTATAGGTATTTTTAATCTTTTGTAATTTGAACCTTAAAAAACTTGTTTACTATAAAGAACCATAAAAGAAGCAATAAAATGATTAAAACGTTTTCCAAGGTAGTAAGTATTTATACAAAACCATATTACAGTTTAAAGCAATGATTTATTTAACTTTAATTAGTTCTCAATAAACAACTAAGAGGTTAGGACCATAAACAAAGCTGTCACTCCTCACAAAGAAAATTAAAGTACAATTTTAACATTATTCAGTATGACTAATAAAAAGTCTGAATGCATTTTAATTCATTTGCTGAATAATCTTGGGTGTGATCCACACAGTATTGTATCAACATCCATGAAAATGTCGAGTAATTAATACTGATAGACACCATACAAATCAGAATTGAGCTAACATAGTATGTATCAATACTATCAGATAGGTATATCTTATATACCGAATACCATCACTGAGCTGTACCTTTTTGATACTAGCCAATACATAAATCAATCAAATACATCATTATAGCTAAATATAATATAACACATCTATCTTGATACATCAGTGTGCATCAATATCTCAAACATAGGCATATCGAAATGAAATCTCTTGTAATCGCTTACCTTTAATTGCTATCTATACCTATTTTCTTTGTTACACTGGCAATTAGTAATCAGCTGGCTGAGGATTTCTATGCATTTGAAACAGGCAAAATATGCATGCAGATATACAGAAAAAGCCTGAAAATACGCATTATATTATGCAAAATAAAATAACAGATATAACAAAAAAAGAATATTATATTAGTGTTTTTTTTCTTCTCTTAAGGACTTACCCAAACCTGAACAATACTAGTCTCTATTAATTTTCACATGAACAATTCACAAAGGCAAATTCTACGTGTATTAGATAACTGAATTGTTCCTTAGCTATAGCACTGCCTGAAATTGTTCTTCCTATTATCTTCTGCAATTTGTCATTTTTCTCATCCAAGATCCCAAATGTTTGTTACAAACTGCTCTTCATACTCCAGTTTTTAAATGAAATTTGACAAGAAGCCTTTGTAGGAGCTTTGATAGATCCCAGATTTTTTCTCAGTTAACTTTAGTTTCTAAAAAATCTCCAGGTGGAAGTTGAGAAAATATTAAAAGACCTTGTGAAATACGTTTTTTACATTCAAAATAAAAATAGTACATGCTTTTTCAACAGAAATACCTATTTGCATAGAAATCCTCAGTCTTACAACCCAGTATTGATATCTTCTATTAAATCTGTACAAAATGATGTTTTACAAAAGCGTTTCAAAATTCTGCCTAAATACAGAGAGCTCTATATTATCAAATAGAACTTTTTTGTGTCAAGTTTCTTTCAAATACATCATTTACTTGATCTGTCAGAAATAATTATGGTTATAGTCAAAATATTTTATTTCTTTGAATATCAAAGACAAAAAAAGACAAGGCCATTTAGAAATTTCTTTTCTACAGACTAAAGTAACTATAGTACTTAACCTCAGACATTTAAAAATTCGTTTTGCCATAATTATGGTAAGTCAGAATACGAACCCTTGAATTGAATCAATAAAGAAAGGAGATTAGGTTGTCTCGTTTCAATCTAGTATTTTTCTTAGTTACTTCATACTATTGACAACTTCAGGTTATGTAAATAGAAGTGCACATAAACATAAAAGTAGCTTTAGGGCTTTCAGGAAGTTATAGCAGTATTAAATTCTATTTTCGATCGATATTTTCATTCAAATAACAAATTGAATAAATCCCGTAAACTTGATCATTTTCTAATTAAAACACTTCATAGCATTTTTACAATTTTGAAAGTGTAAACTAGTTTGATATAAAATTTGTATATTCATATCATTTGAATTCTTTAACTTATCACGCAATAATATTGCATTTTGTTTCTTTCATTTGTATTCGTTCTTACTCCGCGTGAATATTTAATTTAGTTAATAATAATTAATGTTTTGAACTTCCAAAAAATTTTATGTACATAATATTAGATTTTGGACATAACAAAACTAATTTCTTTTTTTGGCAGACTGCCACTTCTTTTATCATGTTCTTGTATTTTATCTTTACGTTTTCTAGTATTATTGTCTTCATTCATAGATTCATGTTATCGTAAGTGTAAATGATAATTGATGATACAAGCAATTGAAAGATAAGATTTTGTGAGATTGTTGATTGTTTATGAATCATAAAAATGATTCTTCGGGTCAGTTTAAAGGTGTAAATTTGAACTCACGACAAAATAATATTTAGATGTCTTTTCCAAATATTTACTTCAGCTTCTTTGTAGGTTTCTGATAAGATAAGTACTTTCTTCTTTTGCTCAAAAGAAAGCCTTCCTACAAAAAGACTATTGAACCGCCCTCGAAACAAAAAACTTGATCTCCAGATTTGTCTAAATTGTCACGTAGGTACTTCAACCAAAAATCTTCTCAAGACATCCGCCTTAGCCTCAGCTTTATGCAAATTATGTATTGTTCTGCATATAAAATATTAGTCATAATTATCTAAATCTATTTTTGGACATATGCCACTGCTGTTTGTTTATTTTACGATTACGAAATTTCATCTGGTTGGCCCTCCTTCAGCATTGTTATTTATTTTTTCTTGTAAACACGAACATGATACTTATTAATTATTACCTAGCTTCAATCAGATTACAAAAAAGCCTTGTTTTTTAGTTTATACAAAATTCAAAACAAACAGAAGTTTAAACATATTAAACATACATATAAATATAACTTCTAAAATGTTTAAATAACACGCATAAGGTAAATTGTTATCTTAAAATACAATAGCAATTACTTTTTTTACAGGTGTACTAGTTATAAAAAGAATTTTTATCGCTCGTGTAGCATATTTTCTTACTTATATTAGCATCGTTGGAAATTTACCTAAAGAAAAAAAAGATTAAGGACGACGTGTTTTATATTAAAAGAATTTGTGTACCTTATTACGGGTAAAATAAGTTATGCAAATTCATCGAAACGACGTTGGTATGTCAACGTCTACAAAAACTATAATGTCATACTTCAAACGACTAAAATTAGAAACATTTAAAATTCCAGAATTAAAAGAAAAAACGATAGAAAACAAAATACTGACTGTCTAAAAACAATTACTATACGGTTGTCACACGTGAAGATTCTAAGCGACTTCCTTTACTATTTAAAAAACTCACGTGGGTGGACATCTTAGCGCCACTAGAAAAAACGCTGAACAAAGTGTTGTAATATTTTTGGCATAATTTAGGTGGCCTTGATATCAATTTTCTAAGTTCATTCTGAATGCATTGTTTATAAGAATGAACAAAACGAAAAAAACTTACGGGATAAAAAAGAAAGTCTAAAATATCATACCTACACACTCGTGATATAATCATATTCAATTACATTTGAATTTATGATTTTTTTTTTTACAAAGAAGCTCGACAATAATAGTAATCGTCAGTAAAATTATGCTGCCGGAAGATGAACTTTAAGTTAGATTTATTTTTGAGTAAATCTAAATCAATAAGGAAAAAATAAACACGCGATCACCGAAACGGTCGAGAACCTTTTGTCTGTCAGTAGCTGCTACCAGAAGTACCAATAAAATTGAATTATAACCTAAACATAATTTATTTTACGAAGTGTTTTGTTTATATTAAAAATTGCCAAAATAAACACGGAGTTCTTTCACTATTTTCAAAGCGCCTTGTAATAAACTATTGCTTTATAGGTTTTATGTTACTGTTTTATAAACAAAAAAATATAAATTCGTCAAACGTGTTGAAAAAGTGATAGTGTCGGATAAGTTTTATTACAGACTTAATTATTAATTAATCATCTTAATTTTATTATTATTATAATTGCTTCTTTTATATAAATAAGAAAGGAACATTCCTTTAATTGAATATTAAGTTGCAAAAAGGAGGGAAGGTGCAAACCATAAACTTCTAAATTCATAAATTCAATCGTGCCGTTTGCGTTAATGTTATTTTTTTGTATCCTACAGGATGTGATAGTAAATATCCTTTCACTTAATTATTCATCTAGGCCTCTTTCTACGAAGAATAAAAATTATTTAAGTATTTACTTTACCATATAGCAGGATTAAAGAGAGAGGAAAATACAATAAACAATACACAAATATAGAATGAAACTTTCAATTTTTTAAATATTTTTACCTGCAGGGTAACTTTTTGTGTCTACTTCACTGTACTATTGGATGATTTTACAATTATTGAAGAATTTACCATTCAGCTTAAAGCTTCATCTAAATAGACAAAAGATATGTAAAATATCATACAATCAACATAGTACTTGATCACATTTGGCGCAGTGAATTTCGGAAGATCTCGAGTCACTATAACCCTAAAACAACCAATTTCTATTATTCTTACATATTCAGAAATCAGAAATGGCCGAAAAAACATGTCATGCAAGCCTATAGATGTACCTAAAGTATCTGTATGGCAGAAATAAACCGTTTGTAATAATTATGTACTTCAGAAAACCGTTTTTATTACCCACAAATGGAATTCTGCCAATTGCTAAACTAAACCAAGAAACAAGAACAAAAAAGAACTATTTCCTCTAAACGAACACTGAACATTAATTGATGAAAAAGGATGTTAGATGAAAAGAATGTTACTGACAGCTACAGAAGCAAAAAACTATTTCCTAAAGCAACTGAAATCCGAACTGCAATAAAATTGTTCAAATCAGTTTTATTTTGGGTGTACCTATAGATATCAGTGTCTAAGAGCAAACTTATTTTCTTAGAAATATCCAAAAAAAACCTTCTTTAACACTTACAACAAATAATTGAATTTTCTAGTATTTTAAGGCCATGTCATCAACCTTTTTTCCAATACTACCCCTTTCAGTTTTTTATAGGGAGATTTGATAATGAAACCTACACTAAATATTCGGAAACACACGTTAAAAAATGTTTTGTTGGTGCAACAAGAAATTTAGTGGAATGTTGGGCAGCAAATATTTTTCCAAGGACGATAAATATTTTTTGTCGCACAGTATAATTTTCTGCTCTTGCTACTACAGCACATTTATAATTTATTTTAGAGTTAGGAATAGATTAATTTGTTGCTACAGCAAAAACTATTTGCTGTCCAACATTCCACCAAATGTCTTGTTGCAACAACAAAACATTTTTTTGCGTGCACGAGAAAAGAATCTTGGGTTGCACAGGCCAAACTGAAATGCTTAAAATTGAAATGGATCTGTTGTCTGTCGATCTGAAAATTATGATCAGAACTGACTATTACAGTTTTGCTAGAAATGAGAAATCTACTTATTTGGTACTAGCAATTTTCTTTTTTGGTTCCAACATGGGGTCATTATTTGGGATTCCTCATAGGAACAGCTTGGCCGTCAAAACTAAATTGTTTAGTTAAATTAGCTCTTGTTGATAGATTTGCTTTTATAAAAACGATTTAGATCCATGTTTGCGCATCTCTGAGTTATACCCTAGATAAACATTTTGTACACAAGGAAAATTTTCGAGGTAAAAAATTGAGAACTAACAATAGTACAGGCAGGAACACAGCAAAGCAGGTTTCCTTGAATTGAAATTCCAGGAATCCAAAACAAGAATATTGTGAAATTTTAAATATGTCTGAAAACAACAGAATGAAATTAGTCTTACTCCTCCCTAGTGTCCCCGTGGTGCTTGGGGGCGTAACGATACAACCAAAAATTGAAGACATCCAGCTTCAGTGTGCAAAACCAGTAAATGACCTCTTTTCTTAATTTGTTTATCATGCCAACACCAACACGATTTTCAGGAATTATTTGTAACTCCTCTTTAGCTCGATATAGTTGAAGTTGTTGCTTGGAAGTGTGCAGCGCAAAATTGAGGAATGAGGTCGCGTCAAGTTAGTTGATTGTTGCCATCACAATAAAACCGCAAATGGGATTTTCAGTTCGGTAGTGATCGGCGAAATCAACTTTTTGTTAATAAGCGGCGGATGACGACGAATAGCATGAAAAAAATAAAAGAAAAAACTGGAGATTTTTTGGACACGCCCCAGTTTCAAAGGGCTTCCACAATCTCAAGAGTAAATGTTGGAAATGATTAAAATTTCAAATTTTTGGGCAAAATTTATTGATCACAGTGCAACTGGAAAATTCTGAAATGAGATTTCTCAATGAAAAGCGGTAATATATTATGGCCGAGATAGTCTATTTTCCAAGGGACTCTGCTAGGTTAGCTCAACAAATAAGCTTTTTTTCCGAGTTCAGAGTTCGCAATGTGAGTTACACGATTTATTTGCATCGTTTTGAAGTTTTTCATCCTTAACTTGCGAATAATCGATTCAATACCATTTTACCACCTTACATTCAATTGTTTCTACGAAACTTGACAATCAAGTTGGCCGTTTTAGGATTATGTTCAACAAAGCCATTTTGTAACTGATACTTCAAGGTATCTGATAAAAGAAAGAGATTTTGCAAATCTGATATCGTATTTGATATTTTTCGCTATTTTTTCAAATTTTGTTTTTCATCGGAAGACTTTTGCATGGGAAAACGTACGACGGTTTCCTATTTACAAATCCGCAAATGCGACTCGCTTATTTTTTTCTGTTATCGAGAAAAAAGATTTTTACAATTGAATTTGGGCCAATTTTCAATGACCTCTAGAGACGAAATCTGGAAAGATAAAAAATTCGTTTTACTGGTTCCTAAGTAGAATAAAACCGCTTGGTGCAATTTCGATATCGTTGAAAAATGCAATAGCGACCCCTGCTGACAGACATCTATGGATTCAAGTTTGATGAAATGTGAATGAGTAGATAGGCTGGTGGTCCCTAAATACAGCGACAGACTATTGTGGTCAGTTATTACCGATTTTCGTTGAAAAATTCTGTTTTACAACGTTCTCGCTTCATTTTGAGGCCCTGTGATAAATATAAGTTCTGGGTAGCACTAAGCTAGAAGGATTAAATCAATAAAATATTTTCGTGGTCGGGGAGGGGAGATTCAGCCAGCAACCTAGTCTTTAAAGCAATTTAATGTTGTGGGCTATGAAAAGAAAAAGTCACAACGTTGCAAAATCATACCAACTATCTTACAGAAGGACACACGGTACTGAATTACGTCACTGGGAGTTTAAAAAGCCTATTTGAGATTTTGATGTGCAACGTTTTTAGGATACAGAATTCTGTTGTTTTTAAGTTCTAAGCTCGATTTGGTAAAAAAATATTCGTTACTGCCCTTTTCTCGTTTTCGAATGTACAGTAAAATCGAATCTTCAAAATCTTCAAGCATTCAATGTTACAATCTTTCATTCATTTGAAGGTTACTAAATTTTTAACACCCTGTATCTTGAAAACGGGATGTTTTCTTGAAATATAAGAAGATGATACATAATTCCGTACGGTTTACTTTCAAATTAAAGCTTCTCAGTATTTCACAAATTAAGATATGGCTCATTTTTGTTTAATAAATAACAGTGTAGATCCACCAAATTGTATTCCTGTTTGTGTTGCCATTAAACAGTTAGAAATACAATCCTAACGTTGAATCTCGTTTAGAGCACGGATGCTTAATTCCGCGTCAATTTAAAAAAAGAACTTCGTCACAGACTTCTTCCTTTTTGTTAGTTATAACTTATAAATAAACTTCATCATCTCTCAATTTAGTAACAGATGGTATTTTTACAATTTTGAATTTATCATATCAAAGTTATAATGAATCCTTTGTTCAATTCCATAAAACTCTATATTTTATAACATTATTAGCCTTGCGCGTGTTTTTAGTACATTTTAATAGAATAAGAAAAAAAGGCCGGAAAAACTTTTAATATCCCGTCTTTAATTTCCTTCTATGAAGGTAAAGGTAAAAATAAATTGAGCGTTGAAATCGACGAGGTAAGATAATTAATTTTCTTAGTTGTTCGTATTTTCCCATATCTGAAAAGAAATCTCGCAACATATCGATCTTTAATTTGCATTTAAACGAAATAATTTTTTATACAAGTCACACTTTCTTCGAATTAATTTATATCTCAACAATCAATTGGTCAGATACTACTTATGACATTTTAAAGTTACAGTTAGAACGTGCTTTCTTCTTTATATATTTATAAGCAAGCCAATCTCGTAAAGTTTTAAACCGAAAAAACGTTTTTTCGTTAAGTATGAGAAAGTCTATACAAACTGCCTTTGCCTATTTGTTATTCTTATCGAGGTTACAAGGACCATTTGTCTTCTTTAAATGAATGCGTTATTGTTAATAACTTGAGTTGATTGCGTTTATGTGTGTACCTTATTTAGAAGCTTTCCCTACCTATTTGCGATTCATTATTGAGGTTATTCATTTCTCAAAGCACTTTAAAGATTTTAGTTTCCATAAAAACTTACTTTGTGTTCCAAAATTTTATTTTCTATCTCAGTCTTAGACCATTTAACCCGGAAGACTAGAGGTTGAAGACGTGCTTCTGTGTTCTTCATCCAAGTACGTAAACGTTTCAGTTCGTGTTCAATATCTGAAAAGTTCAATTTTAATGTATTATAATCAATTTACAAAAAATTCTTATCATTTAGTATACGATAAACTTTAAAAATAGACAATTTTCAGTTACAACTTTCTTTTATATTATTAAGTTTGTTTTATCTACAGCAAGATAATATGTAAATCGAGTATTTTATTATTATTATATGGTTAGCTTTCTAATGTGTAATTAGTTTCAGAAAAGCAAACAAGATTCATGCGCATAAAATTAAAAAAAGGGCTTATTTTAGAAAATTATATTAGAATTATACGAACTTGAAAAATATAAGTGTACTTTAACCCTCCATTAATTACAACTTAAATCAGAATGTATGTAATGACGATAATAATAATAATAGTTATACGCAGTTTATTTAATACGCACGGGAAACCTTGCGTAATAATTATGGAATGATGCGTTTTCTACAATTTCAATTTGGTTGGTTGATTATGCACTTGTAAACAATATCTTGAAGCAAAACGACACACAACATTGACATTGAATGTGCTTATGGGTGAAGAAATTAAATAACTTTATATATTAATGTATACAGGGTGATTTGTACCCTTTGTAATTTATTTTTATCAAGAAGCAAATAAATCGCTACCTGTGCATGTGTGTAGATTACAGTTTCTACAGTCGGACAGACCTAAAGCAGCCTCCATAGATTCCCATTTGGAATTTAAACGCATTACGCGCCATGTTACTTCTTCCTCCATTTCTGGATGTAATTGCACTAACTGACTAGCTTGTTCGTTGAAAAGTTTCATAAGAGATTTCTTCTTTACTACTTCATTTATGTAACGCTTAAAAGTAAACAATTAAAATTGAAGAGTAAATATACAAGTTTGCTTGCTTACAGTCCTTAAAGAATCTTCAGAGTTGTTTAATTCCTTTCCACAAAGAGTCTCTTGAACACTATTTAACCAAGAATAGAGCTCAGAGAACTGTATGTAAAACTCCTTTAAGGACCACATACGTGTGTCCAAAGTGAGTTCTCCATTTGCTTCCTAAATAAAAGAAATATATTTATACTAAACTTACTGTAGGTATACTAGATAAATATTACAAGTTAATTTTGCATGCACAAGACATTCTAGCAATTATAAAAAAGTATGATGAACGGTTTGTTCAATTTCTTATTTAGAACTTGTTTATTAATGATAATTCATTACCATAATTTATAGTTAGTAATTACTTAATACCTATGCGCTACTACTTGAAGTAGAATTAAAATATCTTTATTTTTAAGACGTGACAATTTGTTATTAAAATTTAATTAAAGTCGAATGCAAATATTGAATTAATAAATCAATAAGTAAAATTTAGTAAAAGTTGAATTTTAATCATGTAATAACACATTAATACCCAATAAATGGATAGTTAATGGCTTTTTTTTATTGTCATGCAAAAAAAAGGTTAAATCGACAATAACAGAATATTGCAGACTGCAAACAGGAAATACCAAAAGGGTTAGATTAATTTAATGCCTGCAGCTTCATGTTTAATTATTGCTAATTCACAGAAATTTAATCTCTAAAGATCTAATGTCTCATATGTATTTTTTCCTATATAAACGTGTAAATTTATTTACTATCCGTTATTTAACATAACTAGACTTGAAAGTATGTACTAATAAATTAGTAACCTGTTCTATGTTGGAAAATTTACCTTTCTATATCAGATTTTTTTCGTTAAATGCATTTTTTGAAACTTTCTTTGCATATACGAAACGAAAAAAAAGTATTGAAATTGGTAAGTGGAAAGTTAATTTACAAAATTGAATTTAGAGTCAATAGAGGTATTCTAAATTTATATTGTGAATTATAAAGGAATAACAATACCGTGATTCAAAAGAGCATGTAATAGATTTTGCGGTATTACGCAAACATAAACGGGAAAAACCACAAATAATGCTTTGTTCACGAGGGCCACTCTAAAAGTTTTAAGATCAATGATTGCATTTACATTAAAAACCACTTTTCGAATGAGTCCATTTCTTCTTTTACTTCATTAAAAAAATGTACAAAAGTGGAAAATTATAATAGCTCTCCCCGACTGCCTTTTTTTCTTTTCCAATAATTAAGGTTTATGAACAGAGAATCTCTTAAAATAGCGACAAACCTTCACAATGTTATCATGATAAAAATATAAAACATAAAAAGCATAAAAGTAACAATAACGGTCATAGTAGGTGTTGTATATAAGAGTTCTCTCATGCATATTATACAAGGCATCCCGGTGGCTCTTGTATACTTCACGGACTAATAGCAAAAATCATTTTAAATGGAAAAACAGTCCCTATCGTCCAGTTATTATCTTATTTTAGAAAAAAATAGGCAACCGTGAAAAAACAAATGACAACTGTTTAAGTTCTAGGACTAAAATCTAATTGAATGTCAGGTGTAAGAACAAAGTTAATTAACATAGTCAAGAATTTCAATCATAGGCTCCATGAGACCCTATTACAAAAGCATCAACAGGGTTATTCAAGTCCTGTAAAGAATTCTCTGAATTAGGAGAATGTTTTCAAAACCGAAAATAAGACTTTCACGAAAACCACGAGTAGTGTTAAAGCATATGTTAATCATTTAATATATTAGTAGTTCTCAGAAGGACCCCTTGAGAAGGGTGCTACGAGATGTTTTCAAGATGAACGGACAAAAATAGAACAATAGCATTTTAAGGGTCAGTTTTGGGTTTAGTTTTAAGTTTTTAGCATGTGTGACCATTCAGGTCAAGTCAGTTTAGTTTTAAACACCGTACAAGTAACATAACGTAACGAATTAAGCCGTATATTCCAGAACGTTTCACTATTATATTCACTAATAAATAAATCTATTAACCTCAACCTGCTTGTGTTTTCTTATTCTGCCAAACCAACGAAATATAATTTATTTAAAGAAAAAGTCCGAAACTCACCATTGGAATCTCAGAAACTATAAGAAATACAAGGTCGGTTAAATTAGGTCAGAGTTATGTATTTCGATGCTCAATCATAATCTAAAGAGAAAGTCAATCTTTATTTGTTTTTGAAATAATCACAACAACACTTTTGGTCGTATGGAAACTAAGTTTTGAAGCGCGTTAGAACTTCTGGATATCTAACCAATAATCACTATCATTCAAAAATTCCAATTTGGATCTACATAAAATTCTCCATGGTATTATGGCAGATTTCAATTTAATTCCAAAGAAAACAGGTACAGATAACAGCAATGATAAACATTACTCATGAGGGTAGCTAAAAACGATATGAAACTTGCATTTCAAGAATTTCCTTCTTTTTGAATTCATTATTGATTAATTCAATTTTTAGACATATTTTTATCCGTAATAATCGGTTGATCACTAAAAGTCAGCTGATTTAAGAAAAACTTAAATTTAGACTTCTTCTGAATTCTCTGTATAATTATTTTTCCTTAAGAAGACACATCTGCACTGTTTTCGAGAGCTCTAATCTGCAAGCTATAGCTTACAGGATACATAACTCAATTAGAATGTTTTTTTATCTTTGATTCTAGAATATGTATTGTGCGACGGAAACACCCGGTATAAAAATCATTCTTTACCAAGGATTTTTTTCTGTTTATATATTTATATGTTAAAAACCACGATGACTCATATTTTCTGCAACTGGAAAGCCTGATATGCTGACAACATTGAGATATTTATTCTTCGATTGTACACACTAACAAAGAAATCAACTGACGATAGTGTTTTGAACGAAAATGTGTTGGTTATTTTTCATTTTATCATCATCTTGAAAGTTTGCTCTTTACCCCATTCATTCGCTAGATCTATCCAAATTTCTATGCACTCAAGTCATTATTTTGTTTGGTTTCCTATATAATTTAGTTTGTAGACCATCGACCAACTAAGCCATAAAAAATAATCCTCTTCAATAAAAACTTTTTTTTGAGAATTCCGAAGCTGTTTTCAAAGTCTACAGTCATTGCAAAAATATGGTTGCCAATAACGTCGAACAATCAGTGCATGTAAAAGATTGGGAAAAGCAAGACATGCACGCTAATAGAGAAAGATATCTATCCGAAGCCACTAGAAACTAAGACAACCCATGATTTTGTAATTGAAAAAGTAAAAAACTTGAAATAGGGGTAGTTGTCACGTTTTTATATTCTACAATTACGCATGCTGGTGGTTCTTTAGCAAACAAATCAATGTGGATAATTTTATAAAAACGTGTTGTCAGGTTCTATTTTATTTATCATTATTATGCAATTTGATTTTTTTGTTTTTAAGTTGCTCATTATATTTTTAGTCATACGGTTCAGTAAATATAACCAATTTTCTATGTTTAATGAAATTTAATTACTTAAGAACATTATATTAATATGGCTCCGTTACCTGCAAGAGTATACCGGCATCAACAATGAGGAGAAAATTAAGAACAACGATCACCGTATCGAGTTATGAAATAACCATTAATTATCATTTTGTCAAAAAAATGCTAGACCGCGATACAATAAATTTTGGCTCTTCTACTGCTTCTACTTGAGAACCAATCACATACTTAATCAATTTACTAGAAGCTTTTCAAGTCTGTAAAAATCATGAAAACTGATTTAAGTATACCGCTGATTTAGACTGCAATATTTCTTGATTTCCAAGAGTTTTTAGGTTCCATAAGACTCTCCTTGCAGTCCACCATCAAGACTATCCTCTGTCATTTGAAGACAGAAATCTTTCTAAGAGGAGAAGCTTTTCTTTTATGTAAAAAGTTTTTTTTATAGATATAGCACTTTTTTTGACAAACAGCACAATATATTTTTTCAGATCTTTCCAAACGAAGCTATTAATAACAATGTCATTCAACAAGCATCCAAAACATTCTTATGTTCTGTATGTCATAAATACAAGGCGTTCTCAACTTTCTGCTTTCCAAAATCCTTATAAGAATCCAAAGAGTAACACTTCCTGTATATTGCACTTGGATTATGTTTTCTTTCTCAGGGTCTTTACAATACAGATTTGTTAAGTTATGTATTCTTCATTCTAAAAATCATAATTAAAGAAATAAAAAAAAAGTTCCACTGCAGAGAAATGCAGATTTTTTGCGTCTTCTTATGAATAATTAGGTCCTTGATATCTTACCACGATGAACAATTCCTTATCTGCTTTGAAAACTAAATAAGGATGTTGTAACTTCCATCTGATTATCTTGGCGAGTTTAAAACTAATAAATATTACAAAATATAAAACTTGATTAACGATTATACTTTGGTCAGTTCAGAAATGCAAACAATATATGAAATTGGTTCAACTCAAATTGAATTCTTTGAATAAATGTCAATCCTTGGTCTAATCCACGGACGGTAATTATTATATAAAGATTCTTCTTAATTGAGCTTTATCCAATAAAACTAAGATTAAAGCACTTCCTTATATAAAACTTGCATTATTTCGTTGTAACAGCTCTTTTTACGAGTCTTTCATCGTTTCGCCATCAAAGTGATTTTTATTAGTTATTGTGCGTAAAAGATTTTTATTTCAAATACTAATGAGAGACACGACAAGAGATTTGTCTTGATTTAAAAGCGCTTGAATTCACGACAAGTGCTACTTGAATAAAAACAAAAGAATAAATGAATGTTTTAGAACAGTAGGTCGGGTCTTAATTCATTTGTTAAGCCTAACTTTAAGGTAAACATCGATTAATTTCCGTGCCAACACTTTTGGCGAATTTATTTATGTTAATAAACTTCGCAAGTTTGTGTTTTAAAACACATGCCATTCTCCTTTTATCTCGAAACATGTAGAGTGGCCCTTGTAAATGCATAATATTAAATATTATTCGTGATTAAAACAGTTGAACATTAAGTTATTTATAACATTATACGGGAAGATGAGTATAAAATCTGATTATATTTTCTCGTCACATCTAAAGAGAATGTTTTAATAAAAATTGCGATTCATGACTTTAACAATGAATATCCTTGCTCGAACGTGCTTACAATGGGTTTCTTATGAAATACTGTCATATTTCCCAAAGATAAAAAGAACTGTTGACATTCTTTCTTTCTATTAATAGTTCATTGGTAAATCAAATCTAGTTAAATAGTTCTAGTTCAGATGTTTTAAAACTAATATAGAATATAAATAAACGATTAACGAGAGCATAGATATTTACGTTTCATTGAAATGACCTTAACACTTTTGTTGCCCAATATGTCTAATATTTGGACGTCTCAACAGATGGTGAAAATTAAAGAATGATTCATAATTTTAGGTCATTTCGGGTGTAACATCAAAAGGAAAACTCGAATCCTTACGTTTAAAATTTAAGAGAACAAAATAAGAGAAATGAAAAAATAATAACCTGGCAATTATCAATCAGTTGATTATCCATGATGTAATCGTAATTCGCTTGCAATGCCGACCAGAAATCATCCTTCTGATCGCTTGCCGTGCTACCCCCAGTACTACCCCAAGATCTTCTCCAATACCATTCTTCTCCATGTTTCTTCTTCGTAAGACTGTTACATGTTCTTACTTTAACTCCCTTATCGGGAGTTTCTGCTGATGCTTGTAACGAAGACAAAGAAAAACTTGCCTTCATTGCAGAGTTTTCAAACCCTACATAAAATTATTAATTTCCTTCTTAATCATTATCAAATGTTAGTAGACTATTAAGATAAAAAGAAACTAAATAAATAAGACTTACCAGTTCCTACAGGCATTATGACGACTAGTAACTAAATATTCAGACTATCTTAGGTATATTTGTACAATTGTTATTAAAGTAATAAAAGTAAAGATGCAAACATCTTTAGTGATTGTTGTATTTTGAAGATCTGAAAATAATATAAGAAAAACCTGTTTACTGCGAGTAGTTAGTTCGTCATGCATGGAGTACCTAACTAAAGTAATACATTTTAGAATACGACGTACCGTGTTTATGATAATGTAAACAAGTTTTACTAAATTAAAACCAAATAAAATTTTGTTACTTTCAATCCGGTAGAATTAATAAAAGTATCGAATCTGCATTTCCGTGTTCCTCACGTCAGGCTCTTAGCTGTTTAAATTAAATGGAAACAGTCGTTGTTTTGACCACATTACGCATATGTAAACCTAACCTTATTTTGTAACTAAATTAAACTTAGAAACGAGTTAAGATGCAAGGTTTATTCAACTAAGACATTATAAAGGAACGAAGGAACTTGGTGTCACGGCATTTTATTTAATTTTATTTGAGATTTTTCAAGAGACTATTTTTAGGTTAGCTCCTTAAACGTGGTAGATATAATCTTAGAATTGGTACATTAACTTTGTAACAAGGTAGAAGTGAATAATGAACTCGGAACTTCCTGTAGGTAAATATTGACTCAGATATTACGCCTACTTAAAAAAATATAAAACATTTCGAAACCGTACATCTAATCGCCCTTACTTCTAACGTCCTTAATTCTAGAGGTACCAATTCAATTTTAACTTAATCCATTACTTGTTTAATGTATACAACTTACTTAATGTTTTAGATTAATATATCACAGTTTCCTGTGATTAATATTAATCGTTACATCCTCGATTACTAAGCACCAAGGCTACTTTTGGAATTTACACCACTACACATACAAATTATTACAAAACTCAAACCGTACAGACAAATATTAAGGCGAGAGATATGTGACCGAACATCTCCCTCGACAAGAACGAATGCTCACCGGTAAAATTGTCCATGGAAAAGCGCGCATGTCCGTTAGAGGACTTTGGTTGTTAATAGTTTTAACATTAATTAGTAAAATACGGAATTATATGCATATTACTTTAAATATTTACTTAAACTTTCAAACGAACACGCAATACACCTACATTAATTTGGTTAAAATATTTTAGAATATGTTCACTTTAACATCTTCTTTAAATTTAAATCAATAAATATATAAGATGTTTTTATAAAAACTTAAAAACAGCAATGTTGTAGTATTAAATAACAAAATTAATCAACTACTATAATTAATAAATATCTGAACCTAATTATTTTAGCTTTAAGTAAGAATTAACTTTTTGTTTATAAAAATTTAAAACGACAAAAAACGTTGTTATAACAGAATAATAAATACTATAATAAACATGAAATACGCGATTATGACGAAATTCTTAACTTTCAAATGCTAGTTAGCGATTTGACAAACTTTTAAGAAATTATATAAACCTATAATTAGAAATAAGACATTTATTTAAAAGAATATTAAGTGTTCCCAACGGAATCGAAAAAAGAAGATTTAAATTAAATTATTTTTAACTTGTATTATAGGATTACAAAGTGCATTTTATGTGCTGCAACTTACTTTTTTTAACCTGAATAGAAACTATGAGTATGCAACCCATTGAACTTTTAAACGTTCTATTTATATTGTTCTCTTTAAAATATAGGCCTCATTAGTCATTACACGCGGTTTGAAATATTTAGATTTCACTTACTATCTATTAGCAGTTATCTTTTAATTCTAATTGTTTTTCTATTGCAAACATGTTTATTCTTTAAACTACTAATCTTACAAGTACAAGTATTAACCGTAACTATTTTGATTTTCTACTTGACCTTTAATTAAAGTTTAATTTTTTTTATTTTTTAATTAGTCGTAAAAGCTTGTCTCCTAGACCATATTTTGTAAATGGCACGGTGTTTCTCAACTTTTCACAACATACACTTTTAAAGTCCATTCTTTTTGAGAACCAGAGAAGAAGAACCACCATTTAACAGATACAAAAAAAAACAACAGAAGCAGTATTAGGTCCTTATATCTGAGATGAGAGAGGTCGATGGAAAAAAAAAGACACGACATGATTATTTTGTTAACAACTTACGCTTATTTTTCTCTTCCTACTACCTACCGCTAATTATCTGAAGATAACTTTTTCTAAGATACTATCTTGGTCATAAGTAGTTAGATTTTGATCAAACATTGCTACTCTTTTTTTTTGTCATTTGTTTTTTATTGACGTCTATCGTAACTGCAGAGACTTTATACAACAGTCACTGCTACTTTATAACAAAAATAATTCTAAAATAATATCATCGGCATCAAGCGTTTTCTTTGTCTATATTTTAACTATAGATTAAGAAACGGTGAACTAACGAATTTAAAACTGTTCAAAAGAAAAGGCCACTGATCAAATTTCTTTATCAAGAATTTTGCCTAAATCCCTTTTTAAAGAGTATTTTGGAGAGAAACTTGGTTAGTAGTTATTTTCTTATTCGTATGCACGACATACTTTTGTTGCATGTGAACAACGATCTTTAGAATTTTGAACAAATGTTTAACAGAGTTTCTTCTCTCGATTTTAGACGTTTTGCACAAGCCGCCTAGCACTAAGTATCCTTTACATTGTGTCAGGGTTAATGAGACTACAAGCCGTGATTTGTCTTGCTTAAACCAAAGAAAGAAAAACGATTTAGGTTTTACTATTACCTTTTTTTGTGTAAATCTTTAAGGCCCTGTTCTGTTTAGAAGTGTTCGGGAACGTTTTCGAACAGTGTTCAAGTCTTGTTTCTTAGTAATAAAACCGAGTTTTTCAGTTTCATTTTAATGATATCTATCATTTTACAATTCGTTTGAGACAGGCACACGACTATAGAAAAATATGGCACACCACATTGAAAATTATAAATTCTTGTCAGTTTTGTCCTATACTTGATTTAGCCAAAAACAAAGATATTTCTAAATTCTTATACCTTGGAAACAAGGTGTTTCCCGGCCCATGTTGATTAGTTTCTATAATGAACTGAAAGAAACATAAAGTAAGTCAATTTTTAAATGAAATGAATTTGCCATGATCAGCTTAATTTGAGAAATCAACTAGATCAGCGTTTCTCAATTATTTTATCTATGCGTCTATATTTATAGTCTATAACTTGTTAATTTTCTACCTCCAGGAATAATAAATTTAAAGTTGACTTCCCCTTACGCTTAGCTCTTTGTGGCTTTCTTCCACGAATCTTTTTGTTTTGCTTTGCTATTACCATAGATTATTAAGTTCTCGCGTCATCCATTACTCATCTTGGCTTGTTAAGCCCATTATACTGCAACCAGTCTCTGATTCATTTGCAAACGCGCTTCTATTTAATATTCCAGTATAATGCGACCTCTAGATTACAAAACTGAAATTAGAACATTTTTTTAAAACCTATCAAACCGTAAACGACGTCTATTTTTATTTGTTAAATGAAACCTCGTAATGATTTTTTTTGATATTTTAACAAATAACGACGATACAACCAAAAGCTAAAAGTGTTTGCACGCAACTTTGAAGACAGGCAACTCTGTAAGCAAGATACGAATCCACCATAGATCTCCTTAGAAAAAAATACTTGTGTCTAGTCATCAGAAATTTACCCTGTCATTTTTTTCGGTAGCATTCCTGAACACTCTGTGTTTAGAAAAATGACTACCCTGTATACAATAAAGCAATCTCAATAGTACAGTTAGTCATTTGGATGGAAGGAAGACTTGAAAAAGTGACTTTTTGTCAAAAAATCAATATTAACAAAGTTTTCCGTTTGTCAAGCAATTCTCCACACACCTGCATAACATTATTCAAATACAAAGAATGTGATATACAGGAATTATGTCCCAGTAAGTCTTGCAATTAAACCTATGTCTCCTACAGGCTGTTATCTTTCCGCCCTGTATATATCCCTCTAAACAGGGATTACGTGTCATGGTCTGGTTCTTTGTTTT